>CM050168.1:190749829-190907329 GCA_027410445.1 Discoglossus pictus | reverse complement strand
TACAAAATCTTAGTTCTTAAGCAGTTTAAACAAATAATATAAAATGCATTTCCACATGTTTTTCAAGCCTCTGCCTGAGGGTGCACAAGTGTGGTGACTTCCAAGTCCCCTTAAGTGACTGTTTTCCCTATAGTTAAGGTGATAATCTGTCAACATGTTTAAACCAGAAGAATTGAGACAATAATAATTCTTACTATTCTTGACATATAGCATCTCAGTATCTGTATTTTTTTATTTTATTTTAGAGAAAATTAACTTTTTTTACTTTTAGAAGGAAAGAACATACTCGTTTTGTGGCACCATAGAATATATGGCACCTGAAATAGTCAAAGGAGGTGATTCAGGACATGACAAGGTATGATCCTTATACATTATTGGATTGGCTATTTTTATTACAAAAATGTGTAAAATTCATTTGGAGCAATAACAGTCGTGGTTTGGTTTAGGGCAGTGGTGGCGAACCTATGGCACGCGTGCCACAGGTGGCACGCCGTGCCCCTTCTGTGGGCACGCGGCCATAGGTCGCCGGCAGCATGCTGGGCCTGCTCATCGTGCGCGAGCATGGCGCCTGAGCGCTCTCTTGTCACTGAAAAAAGGAGGGCTGTGCAAGCGTGCGCGCGCGGCACAGGCGAACAGACGAGATCCGCAACGCGCGGCAGGGAGACAAAGGAGAAGGGGAGAGACAAGGGTGGGGGGAGAGGCAAGGGGAAGGTAAGAGATATGGGGCAGGGGAGAGACAAGCGGTAGGGGAGAGACAAGGGAGAGGGGGAGAGAGAAGAGGGTTGAGACAAGGGGGAGGGAGAAGGGGAGAGACAAGAGTGGAGGGAGAGACAATGGTGTAGGGATCCAATGGGGAGTTGGACAGATAAGGGAGAAGGGGAGAGACAAGGGAGAAGGGGAGAGATAAGGGGTAAGACAGTGGAGAATGGGAAAGAGAAGTGTGGGGGAGAGATAGAAGGGTGTGGGAGACAAAGGAGAATGGGAGAGACAAGGTTGGGTGAAACAAGGGGGTAGAGAGAGCAGGGTGGGAGAGACAAGGGTAATGGGAGACACAAGGGAAGGGGAGAGACAAGGTGGGAGAGACAAGGGGGAGAGAGAGTGAATGGTGGGAGAGACAATAGTGAAGTACAAGGAGAGACAAGGGTGGGGGTAGAGACAAGAGTGAAGGAGATACAAGGGTGGGGGAGAGAGAAGCAGAGAGAGAGGGAGAGAAGAGGGAGGGAGGGAGGAAGAAAGGAGAGCAGAGAGAAGGGAGGATGGAGAGAAAGAAAATAGGGAGAGGCAGAAGGGAAAGGGAGAAGTAAGAGAGTGAGATGGGAGAGAAGGTAGAGGCACATGAGAGGAATGGAGAGGAGAGAGAAAGGAAGAGGGAGATGCAAAAGGGAGAGGTAGAGAAGGGAGAGGCAAAAGGGAGAGGTAGAGAATGGAAAGAAAGGAGGAGGGAGAGACACAGGGAAGGAAAGAGACAAGGGGGGGTAGAGGCAAGGGAGAAAAAACAGACAATTGTGAGCGGTACAAGAGAGGAGAAATAAGGGTGGGAGAGAGAGAAGGATGGAGGGAAGAGACAAGGGAGAAGGGGAGATACAGGGGTGGTGGGAGACAAGGAGGAAGGGGAGAGACAAGGGGAGGGGAGAGAGAAGGGTGTATGATCCAAGGGGGGAGAGACAAGGGAGAAAGGAAGAGACAAGGCTGGAGGGAGAGACAAGGGGGAGGGGAGAGACAAGAGGCGAGAGAGTAGGGTGGGGGGAGAGGGAAAAATGGGGGAAGAGACAAGGGGGAAGGGGAGATACAAGGGTGAAGGGGAGACATAAGGGGCAGGGGAGAGACAATGGAGAATGGGAGAGAGAGAAGGGTGTAAGAGACAAGGTGTAAGAAAAAAGTTTGTATCATTGAACTCTCTGTTATGTTCTTCTTTTAAAAACAAAAGATGTTAATGAGTTCGGACAACTGTACGAGTTGTTTTTTCTAAACTTAAACCTCAGTATTCAGGTTTAATTGCCGTGTTGGCACTTAGAGGAAAAAAAAGTTGGCATGTATTGCGGTTTGGGCACTCGGGCTCAAAAAGGTTCGCCATCACTGGTTTAGGGTGTGTTTTCCATTGATTGGCTTTAGAAATCACTGCTATCTACTTCGTCTTCTACTGACTTTTGGAAATTCAACTTCATCTGGAAATTATTGATCACCTTATTATAGTATGTGCATATCTTTTATTATTAGTGAATAGACATAACATTAAATGACCACAACACAATTAAAACATTTTTTTTTTTACTTTGAAATCTGAAACAACCTATTTCTGGAGAACTAATGCATCCTTTGATGCAACATCCCACTTCTGGGCCATTGAGGGGAAAAGTGTGCGGTGTCAATTTTAATTTTGTAAATGTATCTGGTTTATGCCAGTTTTCTCCACTATAAACCCCAGCTGTCAGGATGTGACATAACAAACACAAAAGGGATTCCTGTGATCATAAACAGTCTTGAAAAATTCACATTTGCCCCAAAAATATTTTATGCCCATGGTTTACATAGCTGCTAATATTGTTAGTTTGCTACATAGTTGACAGATACATTTTTTCTTATTGAACTTAAATGGATTTACTTGGTTTAATCTTAAAGAGGATTAAAACTGACTAAACTGTTTTAAACGCACCAGTATAGATTCCGGAAAATAAAGATGCAATTAATGGACGTAAAAAGGCACATTATGGATTATCTCAGCTATTTTATAAAATAATTAGAAATCACCGGATTCCTAATTTACTTAAATTATATCATGTTGATTTTACAAGGAAATTCTGTTGCACAGGAATTAAAATTAGATCTTTTAACAAAACTGGCCTGTGACTCGTTGCAGTGTAAAAATTATAGTCCCGTTTCACAATTAAATGTAGACCTTAAATTATTTACCAAGATTTTATCAGGTGTTCATTTTTACCTTCTCTGGCTCATAATAACAAATTGGGTTTATCCCTTCCATACAATGTGTTATTACATTTAATATTCTTCTAACCTACAGTAGAAACGATCAATTCCCAACTTGTGCTTGAGCTTTTGATAAAGAGCAAGCATCTGATACTGTCAATTAGACATAATTGATAGTTTATGGGAGAACTGTTGATTCCTCATACGTGCAAATATTATATAGTGGCACTATTAGTACTGTTAACTAGCAGATAGGTGAGCATAAGCAACCCTGGGTCCAAACTGAAAATTACCTTCCTCCACACTGCCATATACAGTGAATTCCATAAATTAAATACAAAGCATTCATTATAATTGTTGTGCACTTATAAAATTAAATTGAATCTAACTAGGAAAAAATCTCTTATGGCCCCAGTTATTCAAAATAATACATTTACACCAGGCAGAGTCAAACACCAATTTAGATGACCAATTTAGTTATCTTTTGCAAATTAATTTATTTTTTTTACTTCCAAAACAGACTTTAGAGGCAAGATTGCAAATTACATACAGTAGTTTAAAAATGTATTCCTTCCTTCCCCCCACATAGTACCGTAAATTAATAATAACTTGTATCTCTTTCAATAATATGATTCCACAGTTGAATGATACATTTAAAGGGCCATGTTGGTCACAAAATCTTGAAATATGGTATTTCTAAGAAGTACACTTGAAAATAACTTCTCTCATAAGATTAAATGGTTAAAAGCATTACAAATCCCAGAAGCCAAGGAGCCACTGTTCCTGGATTGTATTGCTGGCTCCTAACTTTAGTTATTATACATACATTTCTATATAACATCCATAACATTACTCCTGACTAAATTGTTGGTGATTCTGTTTCAGATAAATTTATAAAACCCCTTTTTTAAGGAATATTTTATCAACAAAGATATAGAAGGTTATACCTGTGTGCTGCAGATTTCTTTGCTATGGTTGTCTTTATGGATATTCAATATGTATATTGTCATTAGTGTTTGTGAGAACCTAATCCTTTTTGAAATCAGGAAAGCACATTTCGGTTGACTTCATACATTTTCTGCTTTTACTGTTCCTCTAGACTTTAACTTAATATGCATGCATTGTTACAGACTAAGCAAATAAGTGCCCTTATTATATTCCAGGCAGTAGACTGGTGGAGTTTAGGTGTTCTGATGTACGAGTTATTAACTGGAGCATCGCCTTTTACAGTTGATGGAGAAAAGAATTCACAGGCTGAAATATCAAAGTAAGTTGCAATAAAGGGTTGGAAGTGTGTGTGTGTATGTATATATATATATATATATATATATATATATATATATATATATATATTTATTTATTATTATTATTATTATTAACAACATCTTATTTTTTATATATTCTTTGCACGTGAAGGAGGATATTAAAAAGTGATCCCCCATATCCCCAAGAGATGAGTGAAACAGTCAAAAATCTGATTCGACATCTGCTAATGAAAGATCCCAAAAAAAGATTGGGCTGCGGGCCAGACGGCTCAGATGAAATAAAAAAGCATTCCTTTTTTGAGGTGAGATGTTTCACATTATTGTGTGTGCACCTGCTCTTTTTGCTGGATATCTGACTCATGCCCAAAAATGTAATTTTGTGGGCTCTAAATATGTTTTAGTAAAAGATTATACTTCTGTCTCCTCAATATAGATACCTACTGGGGCTCGGTTATTTCATCAGTGTATGGCTTTAGACTGAACATATCGTACAGTCAGCGGATAAGGGCATAATTGAAAACTATTGGCAATAATTACCAATTAGGAGATTTTATTTTCCCCTTAATGGGTGAATTAGGCTGATTGATTGACACTTACAAATTGTGAACTTCAGTGCAGGTTTACTGTAAGAAAATACAATTGTTTTCATAACATCCGGTTGATAGTACTAGACTTAAATTATACAATACATGGTCCCTCCGTTGTATCGCTTTATAAACGCATTGGGCCTCATTCTAATCCTATGTTTTTCAAATAAGTAGCCGCAAGCTATTTAGCTATTCTATTTGCGGCTTCCAGAGGGTTATGGCCGCCGATTGGCGATTCCTTGCGCTTTGCTCAATCGCAGCTTACTTCCGTCAAAGCCTTTGATCTTACGCGGCTGCAAGAAATCACAAATCTCTATACAAATGCTACGCTCACACTTCCGTCAAGCCTGTAATTTGCTAAAACAGAGCCGCAGCTTACTTACACCAAAGAGGTCCCGCAACGCTCTTACTTAAAAACGTAGCACCAATTAATCTAAATATAAAAGCCATCCTGTACTTTTATTAGAAATTAACGTGATTTTAGGTCTTAGAATTAATAGCACAACATTCCCCCTACTCTCAAGTTGGCAAATAAAAATAGTTTATTTCATGTTAAATTTTCATCATAAAGTCCGACAGGCTTCAACATCCAAGCCCCCAGGACTTTTGAATCCAACCTCGGGATTCTGCTGCAATCCTGTTCAAGCACGGAAGTGCCTACAGCCGATCGCAAACCGTCCGTAAGAGGGACCTCCTTGCAGCGCCGCACATGTGAATACCAGCGTAGACGTATTGCTATGCAGGGCCGCAAGCCGGCCACAAGGAATTGCAGACTTGCGGCCTTATTACGGCCATGATTAGAATGAGTATTGTATGGTAATTTTGAGGACCTGTGGCTGCATATCCACACATTTGAAATTCAATAGATCTCAGAGAATCATGATCTAATATGGCTCTGATTGCATAATACTGCTGTAGAAGTGTAAATTAAAAGCTGAATTTACATATTGTTCTGTTACAGATATTACTACTAACAATTATTCAAGGTAATCTAACAATAGCAAAGCCAAAAATATATCGCCAGTTTCTACAAGTGACTTTGAGCCATTACATTGTAAATTAAACTGTAACTCGATAAATGGTTATGCAAATACTTGCTGATGTTGGTGTAATAATGAAATCTTTAATGTGTATTCTGCAGTGCATGGTGTGTCATGTATTTTTTTTTTTTTATTAAAAAAAATAATATTTGTAATTTTGTATGTAGAAACTTAATTGGGATGATTTGGCTGCAAAAAAAGTGCATGCCCCCTTTAAACCAGTGATAAAGGATGAGCTTGATGTTGGGAATTTTGCAGAGGAGTTTACAGAAATGGATCCCACATACTCTCCTGCTGCTCTGCCTATGAATGCTGACAGGATATTTCAGGTAAGAGAAATGGTTACATCACGGATAGGACTGAAATATACACCACTTTCCCCTCTCACTGTTCCAGAAGCAGACTTCTTGCATCGAAGGATGGAACTATGGCTCTCCAGAAATGTAAATGCCCTCTCACGCACAAACTTCCACCAATGTAGCATGGATCCCTCCAGAATCCTGCAGAGGAATCAACATTTATTTATTTTTTCTAATTAAGGCTGTGTGACTTTTTTCCCCCTGATTAATTATGCTCATAGTCAGACTCCGTGTTCAGACATGTATTTGTTTTCTTATTGTGAAATAGCCCTTTAATGTGGTATCTGATTTATATCTCTAAAGCAGTGGTGATAGGCGTCATAAGGGACACACTATCATCTTTTTAAAAAGGAATGTGTTGAACATCTATTTAAAATACTCTCTTAAAGATAGGTTATTAATGGGGGAAATAAACATTTTGGAGAAGAATTAATGAGAGCAAAAATAATACACAGAGAAGGGAAGTGATTTTGGGCAAGAGTAATTTTACAAAAGGAATTGTGCTGTGAATGTGGACAGTGTTTTCCCACTTTAGAGCACAGGAGTGAGGCCGCTTGTCAATGCTGTAGATAGAAATAAAGCTTGGTGTGACAACCACTAACAATTTAAAGGCTAAAGCATATCTTAACACTCAATGGTGGCAAAAGAAAATTAGGTTGTAATCTATATAGTAGAAGAGTAGGGGGCCCAGTGGGTGCAAAACCTTTCAGTGCGCATTTAATAAGCTGTTATATTTGTAATTTATTATGGGGCACAAAAGGGTCTTCTCAAAAATAATCCATAATAAGCAAATGCAAGTATGTTTGTTCTTTTCTGGTAAAAATCAGGGTTTCTAAATTTAAACCCTTCATAACGGAGACTGGGAAAGATTTGTGGATATCCCTCTTTCAGCTCAAGGCATCAAACTATGGGTCAGTAATTTTTTTATTTTTCTCAACAAAAATGTCATTTTTAAATATTTATGGAGAAACCTGCTAAGCAATCATATATAATGCCTTTTTTTCTATAGAAATATAAGCGAAATTGGCTTTATAGACTTTTGATCATATTGTCCTCGTACAGGGTTAACTTTCTGTACAGGTAATGGTATATTTTTGGCTAGAAAACTAAAACACTAGCCTAGCACCAACCACTGTATCTTTGTGTGTTAACTGTATTAGGGGGAAAAAGGTACTTGTATATCAGAATTGATCCTAATTAAAGCAAAAGAAAATTATTCATAATAAAAAAAAAGAAAAAGAGCACTTGTATTGTTACTTTTCTTGGCATTCATAAGGAACATTAAAACATAACCATTAATTGTGTAATTAAAACAAATCTTGCCCTTTGTTTGCCCTTTTCTTTACCAAATAAAGGAAACTGTACAATACATTTTAAAGATGTTGTTTTAATTAGATAATTAAAACTTATGTTTTAGTTTTACTCAAGTTCAAAGAAAAGTGAGTGTGCTTTTTTATATGTATCCTGTTCTCTTGTTTTGTTATAATATTTTTGTATAGGCCAATAAAGTTAAAACCCCAGGAGCACATTTCCGGGAGCTGCAGATTGCCTACATTTTCGGATTGTGTAGTGGAATAGTGTATACATATGGACATAAATACCTGTACAGAGAAACAGGGTCGAGTAACATAATTCTGACCACGAACTACTTTTGACGTCAGCAGTGCGTAGCCAATGAAATATATGTCACGTGTCGTGAGCTGGCTTGGTTGGTATGTAAGGTGACATGTAGGCATTCACCAAACGTATCAACCATCTCTGTCATACGTAAAGCGAGCGATTTATCAGATTTTGCACAGGGGATGATCATTGGCTTTTGGACCAAGGGTGGCAGTATTTCTGAAACCGTGCAGTTTGTGAACTGTTTGCGTGCAGCTATGGTAAAAGGTAATCGTGACTGGACAAACGGCACCATTGTGAATAAACTGCGTTGAAACCGCAAACACCAGGTGCCATTGATGTCGGAAGTGAACGTCGGCTGCGAAGGTGTGTGAAGGCCATATGGACACGCTACAGTTGAGCAACTCGACATTCAAACAAACCATGGGGTTACCAAACGTGTGTCTAAAACAACAGTACAGCCCACCCTGTTGCATATGGGACTCCGAAGCAAATAGCTGGTCACTCCCTTCATTCTGACAAGGGTTCATTGTCAGAAAATACTTTAATTTGCATGACGGAAGCAAAATTAGACCTTTTCTGATTGGCAAATGGTTGCCACATTTTCTGCACCATTTACTGGATGGTCGTTGGCGTGTCAAGCGCGAAACCTCAGAGAACAAACACTCTGTAACCATTGTTGGAAGAGCACAAGCTGGTGGCGACAGCGTTATGGGGGAATGTTTTCTTGGTATTGTCTGGGTCCACTCATATCTCTGGAAGGCACTCTCAACCGATTGAGTTATCTATCCATCCTTGCAGATTAAGTTCACCCATACATGTTGACTGTCCTCGCTGGAGTGGATGGGATCTTCCAGCAGGACAATGCAATATGAAATATGGCCAGAATTGTCCGGGAGTAGTTGGAGGAGCATGTAGAAGACTTCCAAGTACTTCCCTGGGCTCCAAATTCTCCAGGCTTGAACCCCATCTAGTACCTGTGGGATCACCTTGATCGCCATGTTCTATGTATGGATTCTCCAACACACACTCTTCAGCTGCTGTCTGATGCACTGCAGTCTGCCTGGCTTCAGATACCCGTGCCAACCTTTCATCGTTTCACTGACTCACTACCACACTGTTTAACTGTTGTCGTCTAGCTGCACACAGTGATTATTTGGAATATTAGCTGGTGGTCATAATAACGTGATATGTATGTGTATATATCTATATATACAATATAAATATGTTAGTGTGTATGTGGTAATCTTAGTGCGGAGACATCGCACCATATACACACACACAATAATAATAATTTATTATTATTTATTTATTTATTTATTTGGAAATGTTGCACAGGAATCCCTAGATTGGTAGGTGATTGTTTGTAAATGTTAAATAGCATGCCTTTTTTTATAGGAACACAGTACAACGAAAAATATGTTTGAAACTTTTGAATCTGACTAAGAGCATAATAAAACAGGATAAAAAGCCATAAATATAATTTTAATTAGAGAAAAATATGTTTTGATGCCTCTGCAGTACCATGGAGGAATCCATGATATTTTATGGAAGTTGTATGTATGAGGGAGATGCTTACAGTTCTGTAGAGCTGTGGTTGCATCTATTGATGCAACTTCCTTCTTCTGGGAGTGTGAGGGTAATGGTGTGGTGTCAATTCCAGTCTTACCTATCTGGACTTCTCGTTGTTCCTTCTCCCTCACCCCTTCCTCGACTGATGACCACAAAGACACATGATTCAGCTTTCAGGAAGTGATGTAACAAATTCAAAATTGTTTTATGCCCATGGTTTACACTGCTGACTTTAGTTTTGTACAAACAAGTGCCTATAGTGGTCCTTTAACCTCGGATCTCTCTAATGTAATAAAGTAAGTGGTCACTTGAAAGCTATCATAAACTTTATAATTGACTATGTATATAAGAGGCAAGGGCATACTAGGAATAAACTGGACAGCATAATCTTTCTTTCTTTCTTTCTTTCTTTTTTTTTAATTCACAGTAAAATCAGGGGGTGGGGCAGCTAGGTTTTTGTTGTAGGTACAGCATATAGATGTGTGTAAAATCTCAAGAAAAGTTGGGAGCCAAGAGGAAAATTGTAGGAAACTTGACCACTGACTGAATTTATCAAGTCCTGGAGGAAAGATCATTTAGCTTCCACAATACCGCTTAATTCAATGTTAGCAATTCTTTTTTCCACAATTTTGTTTATTTTTATCACTCACTGGTGCAATATTTTAGCATAATTTCTTCTGGTTTGCAGGGATATTCCTTTGTTGCACCTTCCATCTTGTTTAAGCCCAATGCTGCTATTACAGATCCTGTCCAGTATCATTTGGGAATAGAACGGCCTGGTGTTGCAACTATAGCAAGAAGTGCAATGATGAAGGTACTGTTTCCTTTTCACTAATTCATTTATCACTTTCCTATATTGTCTCAAGATATTTTCTAAGAAATGTTTTTTTATGCTGCATATCTGCCTTGAGGTTGCCACAAAAAACAGCATATACATTTCTAAAATGACAAACCAAAGGTTCCATTTATTCCAGAAATGAAAAAAGCATGTTAATAAATATAATTGCAATATTTTGTTAAAAATATTGAGTGGAAGTGTTGGATAATTGAGCTGGAAAGTTGGGTTGTTTTAGTCAAAGTCTATTAATAATCATTCCTAGTGGGGTTGATACGGAAGATGAGTTTGCCCCATTGGTATAAATATGTATACCGATACAGACTTTAACTAAACATCTCTAACTATTATCAGCAGAGCATGCTCTTCTTTGTCATCCGTAAATGCACAAAACGACTGACGAGTTAATCCTGACGTGTATTTCTCAATAACATTGTCCCTTACTTGTTTGGAGAGTTCCTTGGTGTTCATGGCAGCGTTTGGTTAGTGGTGTATATGTAATGACAGATCATGTTACACTTAGATTGCACACTGGTGGACATCATTTCACTAATTATGTGACTTCTGAAGGTAATTGGTTGCACCAGAGCTTTTTATGGGCTTCATAACAAAAGGGGGTGAATACATACGCACATGCCAATTTTCTGTTGAAGGGGCTGGAGCAGATTTGCAAGGAGGAATGGGCAAAAATCCCAGTGGTAAGATGTGTCAAGCTCATAGAGACTTATCCAAAGCGACTTGGAGCTGTGATTGCTGCAAAAGGTGGCTCTACAAAGTATTGACTTTAGGGGGGTGAATAGTTATGCACATTGACTTTTTCTGTTATTTTGTCCTATTTGTTGTTTGCTTCACAATAAAAAAATAAAAAAAACATCTTCAAAGTTGTGGGCATGTTCTGTAAATTAAATGATGCAAATCCTCAAACAAGCCATGTTAATTTCCGGGTTGTGAGGCAACAAAACACGAGAAATGCCTACGGGGGTGAATACTTTTGCAAGGCACTGTATATATGTGATAACTATGAGGTTGCACTAACATAAAATTGAACTAAAGTGTGCCATATATAACCATGTATAAACACCTCAAACAACAAACTATTTAATAACATCCCACTGAAACCGTATTGTACCACATATAATGTCAAAATATGGGAATATAATCTGAGAATAATAAGGGTGAAAAATTACACCATTTTATGAATGTGGTTCCTATTGATGGTTAAAAAAACCTGAACAATCATTTCACTTTAACTGTTGTGCATACCCCCAAGTTCATACTGTGGTAAAATAAATGTTGAGCCCCTGAGTGGTTTTATTCAGCATTGTTATCTTGAGTGTCAATAAAGATTTCTGTTCTTATTAATTACTTAGATATTATCAATGGTGTTAGGAAATTTGTATTTCTTTAGTTTATAGAAGTATATCAACTGTTTTCCATAGGGGCTGTATCATGGAATTATGATACTAGACCAAAGCCGTATTGTGCACTTCTCTGGGTTCCCAAACAAAAATAAGTAAGCAAGCCAGCAGGAGGTTAGATAGCACAGAATTAGGATTAGCATAACCTGGAGAGTTTTTTTTCCACAGCTGTCAAAGATGGCTGCTTACATGGAAGTTAACGCTTCCACTCAAACTTGCTGCAATTTATGGATATATGTGTGTATTTTTCAATTCTGCAATAACTGGGAAATTGACTTTGTCTTTTTAATGTTATTAGGAGTCCCATTGCTTCCCAAGGGGGCAAGGCTTTGATAAATCTATTTACAGTTAGGAAAAAAATGTGTGCTTTAACCTTTAGTAGAAAATCTTTGAAATATATTGATATTCTATTTGCTAACATATGGGTTAAAATAACCATATCCCACCCTTGGATTTCCTTAATGGCCCTTTTCTCCCCTCAGGCCACTTCAGTATGCGGGGCACTTAATTTTTAGCCCCTCAGCTCCTCTCCTAAAATGAACAGTCTAGCCTTTTTTTTTTCCTCTAAGTGCTTACATCTGAACTGCATGCCATACATTTTCTGGCAGGACTCTCCGTTTTATCAGCATTATGAACTGGATCTGAAGGAAAAGCCACTGGGTGAAGGAAGTTTCTCCATCTGTCGAAAATGCTTACATAAAAAAACAAACCAGGAATATGCAGTAAAAATCATCAGCAAACGGTATGTGCAGGGCCAAAAATGACACCAAATAATGTCCCTAATAAGAATCCACATTGAGCTTGATATCTGTGGAGTGGAGTAACATTCAGTGCTTTTAAAAATACATACTTACTATATATTTTATTGATGTTTTTTGGAGGCGGGTGGGATCGTTGGTTTTTTTTATTATAGAATCTGCCCTCATTTTATGCAAGATAAAAAAAAAATGAATGCATGGCCACTACAACCTGCTAACACTTTTGAAATTTTCATTTGCACTTTATTTGCCTTGCATTTTATTGCCTTTTCATACATTTTCCTTTTGTATTTTATTTATTGTAACTTATTTATTTATTTTTAGAATGGAAAGCAACACACAAAAAGAAATAGCTGCACTAAAGCTCTGTGAAGGGCATCCAAATATAGTGAAATTATATGACGTTTACCATGACCAGGTACTTTCACCTTGTTGTTTTATTTTTTGGCTGTTTATGAAAAACAACTGATAACAAAGCTGTAGAATTTACTGAATTTAGTGACACAGCAGAGGTTTAATGTAAAATTATAGGTAATAACAAGTACTTTTTTCAAAGGAATTTAATTTTTTTTAATTTAAATTAGCTGACGTTCTTGCATTATTTTTTTTGATCCACCCACTAAGATTCTCTGTTTCTCTTACCAATGACAAATCATAGCCAATAATATTCAAAACAAAAGTAACCTATGGAATCCGCATAGTCATTCTGAGGCGCATAAGCATGATTACCCCCCCTCCCCCCAAACATATTTTATTTTGTATATGACTTACAGTAAAGTCAATCCATTCAGATCCCAAAGGGATAAACAGCAATTATTGGTTTTAATCTTTCATTCGCAAAAGATGCAGAACGCCCCTTAAAGGACATGGAAGTTTTCTGGATTTTACTAGATATGTCACATACCTAATGTATTTATTTACTTTTATGTATTCTGTTTTATTAAGATGAAATTAAAAGCTCTATTTTCACTGCCTAAAATCACACAAAAAGTCTCTTTATGGTTCTGCCCACTGCAGAGTATCCAGACATAAACTCTGTAGGGCTGGAGGGGCAGTGTAGTGTCCTAGCCTATTAGGAACTATGTCTCAGAAAACATGCTGTCCCATGCTGCTGAGAGGTGGTCCCTGATGTGCAGTGTAGTGTCCTAGCCTATCTAGCCCTACATAGTCTGTGTCTGCAATGGGCAGACCAAAACCGGGGCTATTTGTATGATTTCCGGCACTTCAAAATAAGCTTTTAAGCACTTCTTAATAAATAAAGAACATTTATTATTATTATTAATAATAATAATAATAATAACAATAATAATAGGATTATTATTATTATTATTACTATCCTTTATTTGTAACGTGTCCATAGCGCTATACAGGGGTTAAGTGCAAAGCAAAAACAAAATGAAAACATTGCAGAAGAATGGAGAATTCTGTCTATGAGCTTAAAATTAAATGTACATAGAGCTTGTTTCCAGAGCACCGTATACGATTGAAAACTCACAAACTTACAATCTAAAGATAAAAGTAAATAGATGCACAGGTTTATTATATACCTAGTCAAATCTAGAAACCTTTTTCCTCATCCCATTTTACAGAGATGACAGATCAAAACTACAACATTAGGACCATATATCACATATATAGTTGTGAGCGATACCGGTTGTTGCTAACGCTTGCGGGCTCGCGATACAAGGGCTGCAGTTGCTGGCAAGGAGCGCCAAAGGCGCTCTTTGCGGTGGTGGAGATGAGCGCTATAGACGCTCCTCCCTACGACCCGCGGAACTACACATCAACACAAATCTCAATAACACCATTCACAATGCGAGACCTGTAGCAGTTTAAAAAAATAAATAAATTACAGCCCGTAACACTTTGCAAAAAGGAAAGCAGCATTTAGAAGAGAAAAAAAATACGAGGTCAAAAAAATTCGAACTTTGCGGCCGAACCGTGCACATACAAGAACAACAAATACACAAAGAAAATAAAAAAGAAAATTACAAAAAAACTATTTGCCAAGTTTAGCCACTTGAAAAGTGACAAGAAAAATAGTGGCCGAACCCCCCCCCCCCCCCCCCCCCCCCAAAAAAACCCCTAACCACGCAAAACACCGCTGTGCACTTAAAACTGCAAAGCGGGACTTGGCAAAAAACAAGTATGAGCCTCAGGACTTGGGAAAAAGAAACCAAGGTAAAAAAAGAAGTTAACGGCCAAACCGCGCACATACAAAATCAACAAAAACACAAATAAAAAATCAAACATTATACACAGCACGGGGGGACATCTAGGAGTGAGGTTCCATGACAATTAATAAACACAATTTGCAGAGTTTAACCACTCGAAAATCCACTACGCGACAAGAAAAATGGTGGCCGAAAAAAAAACGAGACTACACGACCCCTAACCTCGCAAAACACCGCCAGGCACATAACACTGCAAAGCGGGACTTAGAAAAGAACAAATACGAGCCACGGGATTTAGGAATAAAAAAATGGTAAAAAAAATACGAAGTTAACGGCCTATCCGCGCACATCCAAAATCAACAAAAACACAAAGAAAAAATAAAATAAAATAAACATCACACACAGCACTGGGGGACAGTCAGGACGCCTGGGAGTGAGGTTCCACGATAATTTAAACACAATTTGTCCACTTTTGGAAATTGAAAATCGCCTAAGTGACAAAAAAAAATGGGGGACAAAAAAAAAGCAAAACCAGGCTACACGACCCCTAATTACAGAAAAACACTGCCAGGCTTGTAAGACTTTTACCCAGGAATGTACGAGGTACAAAATACACTATTAGGAAGCACAGAAAATGCTCAAGACCCGCGTAACACATAGACAATTGCAGCCATTTTACAACACTAACTTGCAACTAATAACATTACCATTCTAAAATGGCGATTTACACAACTAAACAAACGATTTGCCCTTGCGCACACAGGCTATTTACACTGCACACTTGCCACATTGCTGACACACCTCAGGTCAGCAACAGTCTAAATGTACAGTGGATATAAAAAGTCTACACACCCCTGTTAAAATGTCAGGTTTCTGTGCTGTAAAAAAATGAGACAAAGATAAATCATTTCAGAACTTTTTCCACCTGTAATGTGACCTATAAACTGTACAACTCAATTGAAAAACAAACTGATATCTTTTAGGTGGAGGGAAGAAAAAAATCTGAAATGAATTATCTTTGTCTCATTTTTTTACAGCATAGAAACCTGACATTTTAACAGGGGTGTGTAGACTTTTTATACCCACTGTACATTGTATGCTGCAGAACAATACAAACAGATTGTTAGCTCTTCAGGATATTGATTGCTGCATATATTAATTAAAAAAAGGTAAAGTATATTAATTTATTATTTAATTAATTATTATTTAAAAAAAATATATGAATAAAAAAATAGTTATGAAGAGTGAGGTAGCCGTGAATGTCCAGTAATCCAGTTGAATAATCAGAGTATTGCAGTGAATAGTGATACCTTTTTTATTGGACAAACGTATTCATAATATAGCGACGAGCTTTCGAGAGATAATGCCTCTCTTTATCAAGTCAAAAAGCGATACTGATACAAGTATGAACTAAAAACAACAAACAGAAAGAGATGGGGAAAAATGGACAAACAAGAGACAAAATTAATTGGCCAGAGTTAAGTGAGAAACAGACCAACACCGTGAATAATGTCCTGATAGGTCAGTAAGCCTCTTTCTGTTTGCTGTTTTTAGTTCATACTTGTATCAGTATCACTTTTTGACTTGATAAAGAGAGGCATTATCTCTCGAAAGCTCGTCGCTCTATTATGAATACGTTTGTCCAATAAAAAAGGTATCACTATTCACTGCAATACTCTGATTATTCAAATAAAAAAAAAAAAAAATATATATATATATATATATATATGTATATATATTTATTCAATCACATATAATAGTTGTCAAACAACGAGACATCGTCACACTTGGCGTGGTGCATGCGACTTAGGCGGAAGGTGCTCAAAGCCTGCGAGCCAAGCCGTTAACTCGCATATAGACAATGAGCACTAAAACTCGCAGCACAAAGGCAATAAGCGCCAAAGACGCTCATTGCCTTCTCGCCTCGAAGGCGCTCATTGCCTCGAAGGCGCTCATTGCCTTCTCGCCTCGAAGGCGCTCATTGCCTTCTCGCCTCGAAGGCGCTCATTGCTTTCTCGCCTCGAAGGCGCTCATTGCTTTCTCGCCTCAAAGGCGCTCATTGCCTTCTCGCCTCGAAGGCGCTCATTGCTTTCTCGCTTTGCAAACCGAGGCGAGCAGTGAAGGCAAAGAAACACGCGGGTCTAAGCCAACAAACACTTGGTCAACTGCTTGTAGGCTGGCAATGAAAATTACGAAAAAATTACGAGACGCAAGACTTTGAAAATAAAAAAAATACCAAATAGGAAAAGTACGAGGTTTACGCCTGAACCGCGTAAAGCAAAAAACAATAAAAACACACAACATACAAAAAAAAAAATACAACAAAAACAACACACACAGCACAGGGGAACAGCCAGGACCTCTGGGAGTGAGGTGGAACGCAAATTTATGTCAATTTGGGCAAGTTTCGCCACCTGAAAATATCCTAAGCGAGAAAAAAAATGGGTGCCCCAAAAAATTTAAACGAGGCTACACGACCCCGAACTGCGCGAAACACTGCCAAACGTGTAGCGCTTTCACACAGGAACATACAAGGTATAAAATACACTATTTCAAATGACGAAAAATGCTTGAATGCCGTGTAACACATAGACAAACTACACCACTTTACACTCCTAACTTGCAACTAATAACATTACAAATCTACAATGGCGCTTTACACAACTAAACCAACGGTTTGCCCTCGCACACGCAGCCTATTTCCAATGCACAGTTGGGACATTAATTACACTTTCTCCTTTAGGGCAGCAACACTCAAACTATACATTGTATGCTGCCGGAAAATAAAAACAGATTGTTAGCTCTTCATATATTAATTACAAATAGGTAAAGTATGTTAATTTATTAAGTAACTAATTAATTCATTATTAGTTAACAAAATATAGATAAATATATATCTGTCTTTGTGATGAGCGCCAAAGGTGCTAGAGGAGCAAAAGTACACAAGAGGAGAGGCTCGCAATCAGCGCTGAAGGTCCTTGGAGTAGAAAAAGCTTTACATTGTGTGGCAAACAGCATTGCCATGGCTTAAAATGTTATTGCCCCGTCAACATTTTTTGACGGGCAGGTCTCTAGTATATATGTAAAAAAGAGCAGGGGAGAGGCTCGCAATGAGCACCAAAGACGCTCAGCGCAGGGCTTGCAATGAGCGCTAAAGGTGCTCAGACCAACAGTACACAAGGGTAGAGGCTCGCAATGAGAGCCGAAGGTACTCAGAGGACCAAAACACTTACGTTGTGTGGCAAATGGCATTACCTGCCTTGCAATTTTATGACCGTCATTTTTGACGGGCAATTCGCTAGTATACATAATAATATTATACTGTAACAAAATTGGTTTAAGGTTATTTAACACATAATTTATATTACAAAGCTGTGTCAATTGCATTATAATTACTGCAAGCTTAAAGGACACAAGTAATAACTAGTACTTCAACGTTATTTAAAATTCTTTATCTTACACAAAAATTATAATTAAAAGTTGCTTTTTTAATGGCAATCAGCCTTTCTGAACCACCCACCAATCACAATTGGTTATGTCTTTCTAATGAGAAATTGTATTAACTTGTATAACTTCTATATTCAGTGTTGGCTTGCTATAAAAAATAACAAAACAAAACATTTTTAATAATGTTAAATAGATAAAATAATTGCTATCACCGATAGGTTTTACAATTATGTGGAGCCTTTAGTTTGAAATAATATTTTCATATAGCCTTCCAATGTTTTCATTTGAACATGTAATTACAATATATATAAAATAGTTTACGAATATTGGTAAAATGACACAGCTGAGATTTGAAATAAACTATTCTTTTAAACTTGTATCAATTGCATATTCTTTAAAAAACTGCATTCCATTTGGGATGTGCATGCCTAGTTTTTTGTGCAGGTGTCTGCACCTAAGACAGTGTCCCTAATCTTATTTGGTGGGGCGGATCAGATGGGCTAACTGACAACTCAAAATGGCAAATTTCAGTGTTGGTTTACTATATGTAAATTACCTATAGTTTTTAAATACCATATTTAGAATCTTGTATGTGTCTTATTTTAACTAAATTAAACTATGACTTATATTTGCCACATATACATTATGTAAGTATTATTTCTTAACCTGCAGTTTATTGCAAAACATTTATTAAGACTTCCTGTCAACTCTTGGGTATCCAGCAAGAATGATTTATGAAGTCTTCACTATACATACAAAGTTAGGTACAAAGTACATTTTGAGACCACAGTCAGGTAAATGTTACTAGGGTGTCTCCTTACCAAGTTTTGCCTTGATCACTATCTTAATATAGTTAGATTACCCAACCCTCAGCAGGTTAAATACTATACTTTCGATTTATCATGACATGACGTTACCAGTAAAGAGTAATGTAACTACACAAAAAAGGGGGAGAAAAAAACAGCATCATTAATTTAACTAGAGATATCCTACATTCAGTATAAGTTTTAACGTTTTTCAAAAGCTACTAGATGACTCTCTTTTGATTCATCAAAGAATAACTTTTATCAGTCCAATAAAAACAGAAATTAATCTACTGTAATTATGAGCAATGCTCATACTGTTCTCAGCTAGTTACGATGGTGGAATAATAGTAATCTGGCTAAAAGCAGCGAAGGCTGCATTCTGAACTGAAGCTCATTCAGTCACCAAAAGGCTGATACGTGCATGCTCGGCCTGACATATGTTTCGCTAGTTTCCCTTTTTCGGACGTCACACTAGGGGACTGAGAGTTTGATTCTGAAAGCAGCACTTGCTGCTTGTATCCAAATTACTATCATTAGAAATGTGAATTTGTAGAACAATCCTATAGCAAGTTACTAATTAATACAGCGACCTGAAGTGGACTACATTGTACAGAATACATAGCTCAGCGCCAGCCTCGCAATGAGCGCACAAGGATCTCAGACCACCAAAACACTTACTCTCTGTGGCAAACAGCATTACCTGCCTTACAGTTTTATTGCCGTCATTTTTTGACAGGCAATTTGCTAGTATAAATTATAATGAGTATCATGGAGATTCCCAATTACGTAATTCCAAGTGGTATAATTGAGGATTATTTTGTTGATGTTTGTGACCTACCTTTAATGATCCATTTCTGAAGACTCAGACACCCAATTATTTTATTTTTATTGCGTTGTTAAATTTTTAATAAAGAGAGTCCTCTAGTGGTCTTAGTATAACAAATACCAACATCTACTTGTGATTTGGCCCAGCCTCATCAGGACAGCCCATAAAACCAACGTATTTCATAACGCTGCCTCACAATTTAAAGGCCCACTATAGTCATAGGTTTAAAATATCTTAATTTAAAGAACTACGCTTAAAAATAGACACAAATATTTGAAAATGTTTAAAAAAAGCAGCCTCTAAACTTTTTCCTTTATATGCAATTACACTGCAGAGGAAGCTGCCATTTTAGTTTCCAGTTTGGTACTGCATAAAGTGGGAGAATACACAGCAAGCGGAAAATTAAGATGTGGCAGCTATACTGTCACTGATTTCATGAAGACTAGTGGAAAACTCAGGAAAGGGGGCACTTGTAAACGGCAGCCTAGTAAAGATAAAGCTCAAAGACAGGGCTCTCCATTCATTTGCACTGTGTTTTTGCTTTGTACTAGTGCTGCGGAACATCCTTTGTAAATAAAGGATAATAATAATAATGGAAATCTGCAATAATAACAATTGCATATAAAAATAAGGATGTGTTTACATTTTATTTTCAATCATTTTACTCATTATAAAGTTTAGTTATTCAATAGTGTTTTTTTAAGGTTTTTTGTTTTAAAATGGGGTAAGTTCAATCATGACACAAAACACGGCAAATGCCAACACATCCTATGGATTTTGCTGTAATATTTATTAGAGACTTTCATTCCAAGAGGTTTTACGTGCCTCCTAACTATAGAAGCAAATTGGGATAGTACATATGACTTGGTTAACGGGATGCTTTTTTCCTTCAGCTGCACACTTTCCTTGTAATGGAATTGTTGAAAGGAGGTGAGCTGTTTGAACGCATCAAGAAAAAGAAACTATTCAGTGAGACTGAAGCCAGCTATATCATGCGCAGACTTGTATCCGCAGTCAGCCATATGCATGATGTTGGAGTGGTGCACCGAGACTTGAAACCTGAGGTATTGTGTTTAAAAGTAAACATTAAAATCATTTAAATTTAGTAATGCCTTTTCATATGCTATTTTTATTTCAGAGTGACATAGGATGTCAAAGAAACAATGTAATCTTATAATTGCTTTAATTGCTAGTTTTTAATTAGGTATGAGTCATTAATAAAACTTTTATATGTATTTTTCAATATTAAAACTTTGAAAGATCAGACTCGGCTACTGCTTATCTCCACTATAAGGTCAATAGGGGAGGCAGCTTTGTCTTGCAAGCAGTGCTAAATTGTCAGGCACAATGTTGTATCCGTTTAATGCTTTTCATTGCCTGGTTACTTGCTGTGTTAAAGTTATTTTCCCTTGATAACAAGCTCTAGGCTGGGGGGGGGTTGAATGAATGTTTGGCCTCTAATCAAATTTTTAAAACCCTTTGGACTTGATTTTAGCCATCCCCCATGACTTTTTCAGAGTGAAAACTGATATACCCATCTTTAAAAGTAAGATTAACATGCAATATTGCCATTATTAATCATTAAATAGGAATTTCATAAATGATCAAGCCTAACTAAAACAACTAGCTCTTCTTGTTAGGGCATTACTGTGGTATTTTATTATAAGTGGCACAGTGGGCTTTATTAGTTTGGGTAAGAGATACAAACTTCATTATAACACAGTGGTAATTCATTTTCCCTGCCACAGGACTGAACTGGCACACTGTGACCCAAATGAGCTACTGTGCTATTCAGGATAGTTGTTATCTAATTATTTTTGTTAGCAAAATTACAAGTATGGTTATAAGTATTAATGTTCTCTAAACATAAACCAGGAATTACAGGTACTGAGCAATTCTGCGCATATACATCTTAACTACTTAGTAGTGTTAAGAAGGTTAAAAGCAAAATGTGCACTCTTATTGGTAGTCTAAGATTTTGTTTTTAATTATTTTTAATATACCTGTTAATGTAGCAGAATTAATATAACATCTTTGTGCTCTTTAATCTTCCCAGTTTGACACCCAAACACATTTTTATTGTAATATATTCCAAACAGCTCTTCTGTAAATTGGGTAAATGACGAGTCCTCAGAATGTTAAAAATGCATTTACATTATAATTTTTATGGAACAAAGGAAATAAAGGATATCCATATGTAAAACTAATTATTTTATGACATACTTATACAATATTGCAATTGCTTCATAAACTTGTGATAAAAGCAGTATATATTCTGTGATTCTGGAACTGTAGTATCATATGCCATAAGGTGCTTCGGATTTAGGTATATATTAGTCATCACATCTTTTAAAGGGAATTAGGTACTATTAATAAGAAATAATTGCACCAATTTGCATGTAGGGAGCTATTGTAGCGATTACAACTCTCCCACAGCAAACCCTTACAAGTAACCCTTAAGAGTGATTGCTATGTATAAACTGTTCCCTACTGCTATTACACAGCTTTCATAAGAGATACTGGTCATCCTACATGTAAACCCAGTAAAGAAAACACAAGACATTTAGGGAGCAATTAGTGTCTCATAAATAGCCTAATGAAGCATTTTAAGGACTCTCTGCCACAATGATAAAGAGCAATCAACTAAATCACAATGTCAATTACAAATACCTTCTTACAAAATTTAAGACACCCAACTAATTCTAACTCGCACTTGATTTAATACAGAGGCCTGGGAGTTAATACCCACCTGTGTATACCCCTGCCATTTAATACCATGTAGTAAGTTAGAAATTAACATATGATGTGATGTCTGAATGGCAATGTTCATAATAAGTGCAAGAATAAAAAATCGCATCTATATATCAATGTTTGAGTGGAAAGCAGTAGCACTATTGACACAATGTTGCAATGTTTACAAATGCTGGAGTACCTATGGGAATTACTGTGTTTCTAGGCTCTGATTTGCAACTTCACACTGCATCTGCTTAAGTAACATGTAAGGACCCTTGCAAGCTAGTTTCCTTACATGACATACTTCCTGGCTATGTATAGGGAAGCTCTCATGTGAACCAGCCTGTGGGAGCCATGTAATTGCTAATTACTTTTTCTCGTAAGAACTTGCAGAGTTACGATTAGCCTTGTTGGAGCCATGTAATTGAACGCCAATATAATTAAATTACCATCTACATTCAGAATTCATTAGTGATAGTAGAATCGCACATTTTGATCTAATATTTACAATATTTTCCTTTTTAGTTAGCTTGTTATAGATTTGTACATTTTCAGGCACAACAAATTATATGTGTTTTTCTTAATGATCTGGAGGGTAAACATTTTGTTTTTCCCATCAATTCTAGAATTTTTTGTTCACGGATGAAAGTGACAACTCAGAAATAAAAATTATAGATTTTGGCTTTGCTCGGTTAAAACCACCAGATAACCAGCCTCTTAAAACACCATGTTTTACTCTGCATTATGCTGCTCCAGAGCTATTGAATGAAAATGGCTATGATGAATCATGTGACTTATGGAGCCTGGGAGTCATTTTGGTGAGTTTGATTTTAAGTTTTTGTTTTCAGTGTGGTGTCAGGGGCATTTACAGGTCTCTTAAAGACTTTTTGTGCTTCTCATATCTTTTTTCTAATGTAGGGGAACATGTCCCTCTTTAATAGTTTCTACTCCCACAACAGAGATGTAATCGCCCTTACACAACTGCATATAAAAGCAGATATATTTAAATGTTATAGTTTTTTTAAACATGCCTATTTTCAAGTGTAGTTCTTCAAAAGAGTTTATTTTAAATCTAGGACTACAGTTTAAAGCACTGGTCACTATTCTATTAACTTTAATAGCGAGCTTTTCTTTCTTTCTTTCTTTTTATTTTTTGCTTTTACAGAAGATTTTAAGGTATTGTGAGATATTTACAGCACCCATAGACCACATATACTGCACTTCAAGTGAATTATGTTATTATCTATTACAAGTAACAACATTTTAATTTGCCTTTACAACTATTTTAAATGTCTAGCCTTTTAATGAATTCTCTCTGCTCTCCTGACAGTATACCATGCTGTCAGGACAAGTTCCTTTTCAGTGCCACGAGAGGACCCTCATGTGCACCAGTGCTGAGGACATAATGAAAAAAATCAAGCAAGGGGACTTTTCTTTTGAAGGGGAACCGTGGAAAAATGTGTCAGAGGAGGCCAAAGAATTGATACAAGGTATTTATAAGTATCATCATTTAGTTGTAAAGCTCCAACAGTTTCACCAGATCTGTATACTGTAACAATTCATATTTATACCTCAACAAAAGGATTTCAGCGTCTGTGAAGTTACAGAGAACATAGGTTTAAAGGTATATAACATTTAAACAATTTCTTGCATTTGCAAACTGTTTTCTACCAATGATGACACCCCCTGAAATTCCCATCTGAAATTAGCATACATAATACATTGTATCTTTTTGGCCTAGGGATTGTGCAGGCAGCTTTCCTTTAGATTTCTGTAATACCCAGAACAAAGTTATGTCCCTTCATTCACTGATTGTTTTACCTACATCCCAGGTGATACTTCCCCCAGGCTCAGTGAATTGCCCCTGTAACACCCCAGTGATTTACCCCATCACATCCTCCACCCCCAGTGAATTGCCCCTGTGATCTCTCCCAGCCCCAGTGAATTGCCCAGTTACCTCCCCCAGCCTCAGTGAATTGCCCCAGTAAATTGCATGCACTCACTCAGAGAGACACATTCACAGAGACCATGCCTGGCTCTTGCAGGTCATCGCAGGACCATAAATAAAAGAAAAGGAAGAAGAAGCTGAAAAGTTTGGTTTTAGTACAATTATCATTTGTCAGAATTTATGAAGGAGAGGGTGTATGTCTAGAACAACCGTGTAACCGCTCAACCTTTTTTACTTGAATATCGATTTATGGTCCTTTAAGGACACAGTGTAATAGTCATCCATGCTGGCTGCATTCAGCATTGCTTATTGGCTGCATATCTGAGCATGCTCACATGGACTGGGTACACTTTTTTACAAAACCATACCCTGCGAAGCCTAGCTCAATCCTGAGGGTGTAAATATCACCTGCAACAGTTTTTAATGCACAAATGGTTTGCATTTTTTCATGCAAACATTTTTGTTAGGTGGCTTATGATGCTCCTCTACAGGAAGCATTCATAACCCACCTCACTTTAATATGCATTTAATACAGGTTATTTTTACTGTATAAAACAGTAGGGCTTATTAAGTAAGCACAGTTTGTGAGCTTGGAATTATTCTCAGTCCAGCAGTAGTTATGATGCTCCCATTTTTTTAGGTATTAAATAGATGAGCTAGCCATGTAGCTCTTTTTGTATGTATACAGATAAGTTAGGGTAATCTGTTTTGGCAACTTTTGGTGATTGAATAGTGCAGTTATGTGGGGCTTTTTACCATTGTGAAAAGACCTGATAGAGAGTTAACTGATTGTTCTTTGTTTTTTCCCAGGGCTTCTTACTGTGGATCCAAATAAAAGAATTAAGATGTCCACATTGAGGTATAATGAGTGGCTTCAGGATGGCAGCCAGCTCTCATCCAATCCGCTCATGACTCCAGACGTTCTGGGTTCAGCAGGGGCATCCGTGCATACTCACGTGAAAGCTACATTTCATGTAAGACTGAGTGTGTGTGTGTGTGTGTGTGTATATATATATATATATATATATATATATATATATATATATATATATATGTATGTATATATATATATATATATATATATATATATATATACTATTATACACAATGAGCATTATAGGGATTAAAGACTCAACATCATATGCTTAAAGGGACAACAACAGTTGCATTTTAAAGACCACGAAAAATGGTTTATATATTGCATTCACCATTTTCCAGTACAGTAAATTATTCCTGAGATATTCAATATTTGTGCTTCTCAGATGGATTTATAAGGGTAGGAAAGTGGAACTAACACTAGCAGGGAAGTAAGCTGTGATGGTAATTAACACAATTAGTATTCTAGAACCACACATGTGAAAATTAATGCAGCTTATAGAATCCTGAATATCCCAGGAATGGTTCACATTAGTAAAAATGGCTACCAGTTAGTTTTGCATGCTGCTTAAAAATAACCTTAAACAAAAACTTGATTTTGGTGTAATCCCTTTTTAAAAAAGCTTGAGTTAATATAATCTGATCTCTATTATCATGTTTATTAGCAGAATCGTAATCTTTTTAACCCTACCTATAAAACTTTTTACTTTGTTACAAATGTTTTTTTTATTTATATATTTTATATTGTTTGGCACCTTGATGCCCTTACTTTAAAAGGATTTGAAGAGGTAAGGAGTGCTTTAATTGAAAAGCTATTATCCAGAGGGTGGGAACACAGAGTCTCAAAAGATCATCTTTGGACATTTTTCTCGAGTTTCAGGAGCAGGAGGTTGTAAAGACTCCCATTGTGGAGTCCAGACAGCAAGTTTTAGGAAGCCCCCAAAGTTCACAGTTAATAAAATGTCTATTAAGTCTATTAACAATTTTTTGGATCCCGTATGGCACAGGCATCCATGCTCTTCTACTTTTTATAAGCACCTTTAAGCACATTCCATTAATAAGAGCAGTTATGTAACCATAATAATCCAATTCTATCATCACTCTTATATTGTCATCTAACATAAGTCTTATGTAATTTGGATACTTGTAATTGGTTGCTTGAGGGGGGGAAAATTGTTACTTTCACATTCTGATTATACTGCTGCTTATTGCAAATTACCATAATTCTTTCTCAGATGAACTTGCTAGGTATTCTAGCAAGTTTTATAACTTTTTCACATATACTTGAAAGTCTAGAAGTGTATTTTTTCAATATAATCGCTACTTGTGTTTAGGTATTAAGTTTACTTTATTGTGACACAGTGCAGTTGTCTACATAGCAAAATAATAGACATACTCAGATCCATGTGACTGTACTTAAGACAATGGACTCAACACCTTAGAAGCTAATCACGTAATTAAGAGGTTTGTTTACTATAGGAAAAAGCAAAGTACTTGTTATTACGTATAGTTTTAAATTATACCATACTGTATACCTTCACTGTGGCATGTAATTGACATCTTTCATTTCAATGTTCACAGTGCACACCGTATGCACTTTCTGTGCACCAAATACTTGTCTACAAGTCTGTAACATTCAGGAAGTTTGGTTTGGTAGCCATTAAGGTTTTTTGTCTCCACAGGCTTTTAACAAGTACAAACGGGAAGGTTTTCTCCTCCAGAATGTAGATAAAGCACCTTTGGCAAAGCGCAGAAAGATGAAGAAAACCAGCACAAGCACTGAAACACGGAGCAGCTCCAGCGAAAGCTCCCACTCTTCCTCCTCTCATTCACACGGTAAAACCTCACCATCAAAGATACTGCAGCCCCCTAACACCACTGAGAGCAATAACCCAGAGACCATCTTCCAGTTTACAGACTAGTAAAGCAGACGGATCTCCTTTTATACTGATCTATAATCTGCTCTCTGGCATAAGGTGATCCACATGTTAGAGCGCACAAGAGTTCACAAGGAATTAGAGGGATTTCTGTCACTTCACATGAATGCATCAAGGCTGCAAAGGCCTGGCAGCGAGCATCAAACGGACGTGCTCATTGTCAATCAGTTACTGACCCCTTCACTGCTCCCCTTGTTCCTTAGGCAAGTAGAGACGACCTTGTCCGTTAAGGGCTGATGTGGACAAATCACACTTCTTGCCTTATCTAGCCTCACCACCAAAGGGGCCATCTTGCAGTGCAGGGGTTAAGGGACCACTGTAATGCTTTAACAAGAGGAGCTAGTTGTTTGTTATGCCTTGATAACTAATCAAATTACTATTTAATAATTTATAATAGCAACATTCAACATTTAAATTCCGTTTTGAGGATTACAGTATCAATTTCCAGTTGAACTTTTGGCTTCACCCTTATCAGGTCACTAAAGTAGCAGAGGAGAGGGGTAGCTAAGGGGCTGGTCTAAAGTGTCTTAAGAGAAATTTGGTTGCATAAGAGGCCAGTTATCCACAGGCTCCAAAAGCTTATTGTCAAGAGAGACAATGTCATCTGAGCCAGTCTCCAGGCAATAGAGAATATTGTGTGGATATAATCTTGTCTCATTTTTTTCTAGACAAAGCCACCTCCCCTATTGGCCTTCTAGTGGAGCTGCTGAATATGATATTTTAAAATAAGTTTTATATTGCCTTTATAAAATCATTGAATATGAATTGTATTAATGCTGAATACCTAATTAGGGAATATAGCTCCTGTTGTTAGGCCACCACAGCGGTCCTTTTAATAAGATCTATAGCAAATGATGCTGCCTTCACATATCATGGCTGCTTTTTCCTGGCTATTTAAATGTATTACATGTACATGAACAATTCTACAGTATCATGTACTGTAATAGGCAACATCCTGAAACTGATTTCATTGCAGCTTGTCCCTTGACATTGCTATAAAACTAAAGTCCTTCATTTCATATAAATATAACCACAAAGATGGTTAATTTGTGCAATTTGTTTATCCCAAATTACTTGAGAATGTTACTATGAATCGCTCAGTAATTCATGAATGAAATAATTCAGGATGCTACCTGGAAAACATTAAAAAAAAATTGTAACTGTCCTGTGCAAAGGTTGAATTAGCTTTATTATAGGATTATAACCTAAAGCAATGATTTGATAAACCAGAAATTATTTAATTATGCTAACAGTGTGCATTTGAAGCTTCTTTATAAGCATTTTAAATGTATGTCGTTTTTGTATGAAGGGACAATGTTACCAGCACTATTCAAGGACTTTATATGTGGGAGTAGAGTAAAATATAAAATTACAATCTGCTTTTTTAATATTTTTATTTTATTTATAGCTGCTAGAGCAAATACAGTGTTTGTATCTCAATAGCATGATCCACCCTTTTTCTTTTCTTTGAATACAGCAGGGCTTGCTGTACGAAGATGCAAAATTATGGGTGGTCCAAGAAACTTGTATGACCCCATTGAGAGCATCTTACTGGTTTGTGATATACATATCTAGTAAATCTCATAGACATTCTTTGCCCATCAAAAAAACAAAACAAACATTTTTTTAGAAGGAATTATAACTTTTGGAGACTGCATATAGAAAGCTTCCATTTTATCTGACATGGTCAATAATTCATAGCTTGAAGCCTGAGGGTACATACTGATCTAGGTAATAGTGGAGTGAGAGAGTGGTGCTGGAATTGTTAAGATTGGTGCTTTTGTAATTTGGCCCCTAAACCCCATTCACATTCTCAGAAGAAGGCAGTTCACCTAAATAAATACAAACCACGTCCTGGATATGCCCTTCTCACATTTAAACTTCACCTTAATTCACCCATATCAAAAGTCATCAAAATGTTGGTTTTGTTTTATTAAAAAAAACATTTTATTTCATCAAACAAGGGTCCTTTAAATAAAAGCAATATCAAGAGACCAAACAATATTTTGTTTTGAATTTTAGTTGTACTTGGTACCATACAAATATTTTGTATTATGCATTTCAGATTTTCCTCTACTTACATATTTTGAATGATTAAAGGGACACTGTCGCCCCCCAAAACAGGTTGGTTTCCTCTTAAGAGCATTACAAACTGTGTGTACATTGTATTAGTTATTTTTATCCACAGTAAATCATTGCTGTGACATTCAGCATTGTTTGTGTTGTTAAAGAATACTGATTATTCACTTTAAATGGCTAGGTTTTAATGCTCTTTAAGATTATTTTTTTTTAAATGGTGTTGGTGTGACAGTGTCCCTTTTAATGCTGTTGATAGTGTCCCTTTAACAACTTTGCACTGTGAGTTCCAATTGCTTTTAATTGGTTATCCCTATCTTTTGTATCTTTATTTTTGTTTTTATAGAAAAGGGGCAGTTTTAACTATGTTGTCTTATCTTTATTTCTTTTGTACATAATAATCTTAAAGGGCAAATCATGTACTGTATTTTAAAGAAATAATGTAAATTAGACATCTGCATTATTACATTTTTGACAGTACAACAGTATTTGTTACAGTTGTAGGATGCATTTTATGAATAAGCCGGATTATAACAGTCTACTCTAGTGCATGTTTGTTTTTTTGCAAATGGCTTTAATTTTTTTTTGTTTATTTGTGAAATAAGAAGCCTTTTTGATCCAGCCTAATAACTGCTGCAAAACAAATCGAATGCATAGACTATGCAAGTGATGACTGAAGTCATCCCTGTTTTTGAGATCATAGTCCTTTTTCATGACCTGTGAAAATCTATCCACACATTTTATATCCAAATATCCCATTATTTTCCAAGATAAATTTAATCTCCGAATGACTTACTGTATTTTCTAACATGGTCATATTTTGGAGATATTTTCTATGTATTTTAAGATTGTATGCAACAGAAAGTAATATCTGCCTGATTTAATATTTATGATGAGTAAAGGCTGGTGAACTCTCCTTAATTTGACCAAGCTGCAATATACAACAGTTTTGTGCATGTCACAGCATTTCATAGATTGTTTCCACTGAAATCTTTTTAAAAACAATCTGTGATCTAATAATAGTAGATTGTGCCTCATTTGGGTGTTCTGTTCTTTAATATATAATATAATATATCTGTGTAATCTGGATGTGATCCATGGCCTACAGGGCTCTTTTTTTTCTCTGCAGCCCAATGCATTAAAGGGCTTTTGTAGTGCAATAGGGTTTTATTTGTTTATTTAATAACTGATTAGCAATAAAATCAGTCTATGAAGAATAAATATTACTGTAGCTTTAAAAGTTCTATTTAAAATGTAGCTTCCTTCCGATCTACCACAATCTACCCCTATTAGATGTCCAGGGAGGTGAAAGAGGAGGATGTCCTCATTTTTTTTTATTGTACCGTATAGGTTTGTCTGCTTTGTTAACTTCCAAAACATACAAAGGGGACTTTAAGGGGAACATTTTCCAAAAATTAAGTACAGTAATTAAAAACTTGCGTTGATGTTTTATAATTTGTATTTCAATTACCATATCTTATCAAATCGTCAAACCTCTGCTTTTACTTTTATTAAAATGTAGTCGTAGCTAATTACCAAATGGGAATTGACACATGCTCATATTGATTCTAGGTTTTGGGATGCGAATAATACCCAGTATTTACATTTCATTATTTTAATCTGCACAGGAGCAAGTCCCCCAGAAGCAGTTACCGAGGATTAGACTATAACACAAGGATAAAAGCAAAGGTTTAGTAAGTAGATCAAAAAAGCTGATTGATAAATGACAGACTTTACTCCAAGTTTACTGTATCAGAATTAACAATTTTAAATAACCTATGATTGCAAACCTTATTAACATTAGTTTTAATTGCTATCCTCCTTGGCAGGGGTTGGAAAATTTGTATGAAACCTAGGAGCCGACCAGGTTAGTAAGGAGCTGGCACTTTTAAGAGGTAGGGAATTGATTATATATATATATATATATATATATATATATATATATATATATATATATATATATATATATATATATATAAAATTAGGAGCCAGCAATAATGTTTTAGTAGCCATGGCTCCCTGTCTCCTGGGATTTGTCAAGCCCCGCTCTTTGGAACCTTCATGACAACTTTGACAATTTGTTACCTTTTTATAACTCCAAATTAAAGGTATATGGAAGTTTCCCTGTTTTTAATATTAAAATAAACTAACTACCGTATGTATTTGCATATCTAAACATAATTTTCTTGAGTGCTTAAAAGCTCTGTTTTTACTCACTAAAACCATCTGAATAGGCCCAACAAAAGTCCAACCCCTGTAACTCATGCTCAGTGTCTCTGTAGTACTAGATGCACTAGCCAATTTCTCAAGAGCATGTTTTGAAATGCTGCGGAGATACAATCTGTGATTGGTTAGTATATATAGTGTCACTGAGATACTATGTATGAGTTACAGGGGGCAGGCATTTGTTGGCAATATCTGGAAGGTTTCAGTGAGTAAGAACAGAGCTTTTAAGAACGTATTAATACATTGGTGTTTAGATGCAAACAAACAGGTAGTTTATTTTATTTTTTAAATGTAAAACCTTACATATCCCTTTAATTGTTTTGATTTTTTTTTTGTATAAACATATATGATAAGAAATTTGGGACATGTATTTAAAGGGATGGGGTAGTGGAGATGATGCACATCTAACTTAGGCATTTTGTTTCCAGTTGGGGAGCAATAAGGATTTTACTTCTGCTTTTTAAACATTGAAATTTACTGTAAGGGAATATATATTTTTATAAATCTGTTTGCTCTTGTTTGTACATAAAGAGCAGTTGATCTTATGAAAGCTTCTGGGCTCAGAAAGATGCACATTATGTTGTGCTTGAAATTATCTTTCATGTATGTTTTTTAATAATTAGAATATACATTTACATTTTGATACTAATGTTGAGAATAGTTTGTAAAGTGTGAAATGCAAAAGCTATTCAGAGATTTTTTTTATTTTTTATTTAAACTACACTGGTATAAAAGAGAATGACTATGGCTTGATTGTAATAATAGAAAAATAAATTATTTTTGCTTAGGAATAGATAAATCTCTGACAGTGCATATATTCTCAATGAGATTTGTCTCCATTGACATTTGACATATGTAAATAATTTTAGTTTGGCTTCATGTCAATGTTAAAATGTGACTTCTAATGCATTTAATGTTTTTATCAAGTTTTTCAATTACATGATTAGGATGTAAAATAGAATTGGAGCCTGCAGCTTTTATTTTGGTTGCATCTACAATGCAATTCTTGGCATAGACGTCAACACAGAAATTTCTCTTGAAAGTCGTTTTGTTTGTCAATATGACTTTTTATATAAATGGTCTGTTACTTCTCCAACGCGAGTCCTCAGGAGTTGATCCAAGCCATATATTCGGGGCATCTTGTTGAGGTAGATCAGTAGTTTTGATTTGCTTACCAGTGCTGACACGGCAATATGATAGAAATGTGGCTTGGATCAGCCCCCAAAGACTAACATTTGCTTATTGTCAGAGTACTTAAGCCTTGATTCTGCTTGTCTATACTCTAGACAACCCTACCACATCCTCCTGGATGGCACGCCCTACTATACTATAATGTGTTGGAACCAATAGATTTTATATTTTTTCAGTGGAGTTCTAATATTTGATTTTTATACATCAGAGAGAGATAGTTTTGGTGGTCAAGGACTCCTTAAAGGTCACCATTTTTCTGCTTGAGCACTGCTGTGTCAGTCAAAAGGCACTGGTTGAAGTACCTGTGATAAAGCAGATGTGTCCATAAATGTGAGCCTGTCAACCCTTTAAAACGGGAGTTACCTACCTCTGAGAGAAAAATGGAAATAAAACTGTTTGACTAAAAACAGATGTTTGTGGCACTCCTCAAAAAAAAAAATATGACAAAAAAAAATATGACCTGCTTCTAGAATACATTTACTGACCCTTTTAAAAGGTTCTTCTCTCTTTGTCGGTTGAAAAAATGTTTACATTTATATTAGAATTATCCAGTGACTATACATATTCACTCAATATTCGTCTCTTGAGACCAGAAATATGTCGACCACGGCAAAAAAAGATTTCTTGTGAAGTGCATTTCTGACTTTTTTATTTTTTAAATTCTAATTTAATTGTTCAACACTTCAGGTACTATAGCAGTTTTTTTTATTAAATTTTTATTATTATAGACCTCATCTGATCTTCTAAAATAGAAAACAGTGGATTGTGTCCTTATTTTTAAAAAAATGTTTGTACAAAAAATAACAGAAATATATTTGGTTAAGCTCTTTAGCCAAACTCTGTGAAATATTGTATTGGGTTCAATCCAGCTCTGCTTTTATTTATTTTATTCTTAGTTGTTTTTCTTTTATGTGAGCCTGTGAACGAAATTCTATTATAGGTGCTGGCAACATGTTCTAAGTAGCACTATGAACACCCAAAGACAGAGCGAGAGATGTGCAAAAATGGAAAGATACATTATTCCTAGTTATTAGGTTGTATATATGAAAGAGTGGATAAGTATGGTCAAAATTTAGGTAAAACATATTGGTATTATCAGATTGGAAGAATGAGGTAGTTGTGTCCAGTAATCTAGCTGAATAATCAGAGTATGGCAGTATATACCGTATATACTCGAGTTTACAGCCGTTTTTTAAGGCTGAAAAGGGCCCCCGCGGCTTATACTCGAGTCACCACCCCGTGTCTCTCTTTCCCTCCGTGTCTCTCTTTCCCCCCGTGTCTCTCTTTCCCCCCGTGTCTCTCTTTCCCCCCGTGTCTCTCTTTCCCCCTGTGTCTCTCTTTCCCTCCCGTGTCTCTCTTTCCCTCCCGTGTCTCTCTTTCCCTCCACCTCCCTTATCATCCTCAACCCCCCTCCTCATTCTGAACCCCCCTCCTCACTTTACCCCTCTAATTACCTCCCCCTCTCCCTTTCCCCTCACTTACCTTCCATCAGCAGCTGCTCCTCTGCGCTCCTTCCAGCTGCGTTGGGTCCCGGCATATGATAATGACGTGACGTCACATGCTCGTTGCGTCGTTAGCATTGGCCGGGTCCCAATGCAGCCACAAGGAGCGGGGGATCAGCTGCTGATGGAAGATAAGTGAGGGGGAGGTAATTAGAGGGGTAAAGTGAGGGGGGGGGGGTTAGGATGAGGATGGGGGGTTGTGGATGGGGGGGGGGTTGAGGAGAGAGGTTGAGGAGGGAGGTTAAGGATGAGGAGGGGGTTTAGGATGAGGATGGGGAGGTTGAGGAGGAAGGGCGTTGAGGATGAGGGATGAGGTTGAGGATGAGGGGGTTGAGGATGAGGGGGTTGAGGTTGAGGTGGGGGGTTGAGGATGAGGAGGGGGGTTGAGGTTGAGGAGGGGGGTTGAAGAGGGAGGCTGAAGATGAGGGGAGATGAGGAGGGGGAAGAGACACAGGGAAGGGAGTGGGGAAGAGACACAGGGGAGGGAGAGGGGGAAGAGACACAGGGGAGAGGAGAGGAAGAGACACAGGGGAGGGACAGACACGAGGGGGGAGAGTTTTCACAGTATTTTGTGGTAAAATAGGTGCCTCGGCTTATACTCGAGTATATACGGTAGTGATGTCTTCTTTCGGGTAATCGTTTATTGAAATGATGAGCTTTTGAGTGTAACAGTCTCTTTTCAAGCCAGAAGCAATACTGATTAAGGTAAGGAGTGGAATCCAGAGCAGAGACTCCATGACATCATGAATAATGTTCTGTTTGGTTAAGTGTGCATGTGTCTGCACAAGTTTTTCATTTAGCCAAAAACAGAGTCATTTAAGTTAGGGCTGTAAATATCCCCACTTATTAAGAAGTAGAAAAACAACAATAAAAAAGTAAAAAACATGAGCAGGACATATATAGGTCATGCAATATTGTTTGATAACACACCTTTTTAATAATAATGTTGACCCATAGAGAAATGATAGAGTCTAGTTGATTTGAATAGGATTAAAGTTCTTTACAGCCAACATGGGTTAAAGAGCCTCTGTATGAATTCATTTTTGAGTGTTTAAAAGGCATATTGTCTGCGTAGTCAGTATGCTAATAAATTATTCCATGCCTCTGATCAAGCACCACATTTCTCCTTTGTGGCTGTGTCACATTAGGAGGTTTCTATGTAAATTATGGGAGGAGGTGCTATGCACAGAGCTGCTTCTGGGCTCACTCAGAGTCTAGAGGAACAGTGTGCACTTCATCATAATAAAAAAAAAAAAAATAGACTCATATTTATCTGGCACCCATGGGGATTGGTAGATGCCAGATAAATGTAGCTTCTGGTTGCTTGAGAGCTAGTAGTAATAGAGGCCTAGATTAGCTGCACATTGAATGCTCTGCCAAGTATATTTGTCAGGGAGGGCTGTTCTAGCAGCAGCAGCTTTCACTCCTCACTTACACACAGGTACGTTTGGCTGGAGGGTGCGATGCTGAACCCAGGGAATGTAACGCCAACACTGCACTGGCTCAGTCACTCATGTCTGTCTGCTTCCAGGTAACATTTGAATTGCAGAGACATACAGTGGATGACATCTAGGTGCCTGTAAGCATTTTGTGGCATGACAACCTGGCTCCCGGCATTTGTTGTGCCCTGTAAATTTGTATTTAAAGTACAGTGTTACATTTTTTTGGGTTGCTTGAGAGTTCTGGTTAACAGAGAGTCTTCTGTAGTGTCAATTCTCATTCTTCGGACAGTAGGCTTAAAAAAAAAAAAAATCTTTCACACAGTTGTCTTTGAAGCTACAGTTGTTTATCATAGACATGTGACTGGTATAATAGCTGTGACTGTAAGTGTATCCATTGTTTAATGTTGATTAAGCAGGGTCACATCACAGCTTAATTTTCATAGCCATATATGCCTGTGATGTGAAAAGTTCAAGTTTGTGATTTAATGTAAGTAGACATTCAGAAACAGTGTGCTTTCCTTTTCTCTCTTGCTCTGTCTGGTGTACTTCTTGAGAGGTCCAATGAAGACACCTTCTTCTTTAGGGATGATCAAGTAGGTTTGACAGCTGGTATGACAGCTCTGCTGATGGGTGCATTTCTGTACCTAGCTTCCAAGCATGCAAGGGCCCCAATGTAAATAAATCAGTGTGTTATGCATACAGCGAATCTGCATTGCTTTTGATGTGTCAACTTAACTTTAACCTCCAATAATTTCTCAATTCTATCCCAATTAAATGTGATGCCTTCTAGTATAGCACTCCATTGAGACTATGTCCATTTCAGACCCTGGCAGATGTATTGGTAAATGGTTTGTGCAAAAACACACACTCTTTTAATCCCCCCTTTTAGTATTTTACAGCCGTGTATAGGAGAAGTGATCATGTTATGTTTTTTATTAAGATAATACTATCATATATAATACTAAAATATATTGTTATTTGAACTCATTGATTTATAGCATCTTTATTGGTATTTTTTTAAGATTGAAAATATATGTACTGTATGTATGTGTGTAGAAAGGGTGTTTGCGTGTCTATATATTTATATATATATATATATATATATATATATATATATATATATATATATATATATATATATATATTCGAGTATAAGCCGACCCGAGTATAAGCCGAGGCACCTATTTTACCACAAAATACTGGGTAAAATGAGTGATTCTGAGTAAAATGTGCTGCCCCCTGTGTCCCTCTTGAGCCCTCTGTGTCCCCCTCTCTCTCCCATGTCTCTTCTCCCCTCTCCCTTCCCTGTGTCCCTTCTCCCCTCTCCCTTCCCTGTGTCTCTTCCAACCTATCCCTCCTCAACCCCCCCCATCCTCATCTTCAACCCCCCCATCCTCATCTTCAACCCCCCATCCTAATCCTCCCTCCTCAACCTCAAACCCCCTCAACCTCAATCAACCCCCCTCATCAACCTAAACCCCCCTCCTCAACCTAAACCCCCCTCCTCAACCTAAACCTCCCTAAATACCTCCCCCTCTCCCCTCACTTACCTGCTTCTGCTCCGGCCTCCGCTCCTTGACCCGGCGCGCATGTGACTTCACATGCGCGCTGCGTCATTAGCATATACCTCGTCCTGGCACCCGGTATATGCTAATGACGTGATGTCACATGCGCGCAGCGTCATTAGCATATACTGGGTGCCAGCACCCGGTATATGCTAATGGTGTGGCACGCATGTGACGTCACGTCATTAGCATATACCGGGTGCCGGCACCCGGTATATGCTAATGACGCGGCGCGCATGTGACGTCACATGCGCGCCGGGTCAAGAAGGAGCGGAGGACAGAGCAGAAGCGGGTAAGTGCGGTGAGAGGGGGAGGTATTTAGGGGGGGTTAGAATGAGGAAGGGGGTTTAGGTTGAGGAGGGGGGCTTATAATGAGGAGGGGGAGGGAAAGAGACATGGGGGGTTAGAGAGACATGGGGGGTTAGAGAGACATGGGGGGTTAGAGAGACATGGGGGGTTAGAGAGACACGGGGGGGTGAGAGAGACATGGGGGGGTTAGAGAGACACGGGGGGGAGTGACTCGAGTATAATCCGAGGGGGCCCTTTTTAGCCTTAAAAAAAGGGCTGAAAAACTCTGCTTATACTCGAGTATATACAATATATATATATATATATATATGTGTGCGTGTGTGTGTATATATATATATATATATATATATATATATATATATATATATATATATATATATATATAATGTGTGTGTGTGTATATATACATATATATGTGTACAGTATATATAAAAAGTCTACACACCCCTGTTAAAATGTCAGGTTTCTGTGCTGTAAAAAAATGAGCCAAAGATAAATCATTTCAGAACCTTTTCCACCTTTAATGTGACCTATAAACTGTACAAATCAATCGAAAAACAAACTGAAATCTTTTAGGTAGAGGGAAGAAAAAATATAAAAATAAAATAATATGGTTGCATAAGTATGCACACCCTTAAACTAATACTTTTGATCTTATTAGAGCACTCAGCCTATTTGGGCACATTTTGACTTGGCAAGATTTGCCTAATCATCTTTGCAAAAACACTCCAAATCTGTCAGATTGCGAGGGCATCTCCTGTGCCCAGCCCTCTTCAGATCACCCCACAGATTTTCAATCGGATTCAGGTCTGGGCTCTGGCTGGGCCATTCCAAAACTTTAATCATCTTCTGGTGAAGCTATTCCTTTGTTGATTTGGATGTATACTTTGGGTCGTGGTCATGCTGAAAGATGACGTTCCTCTTCATGTTCAGCTTTCTAGCAGAAGCCTGAAGGTTTTGTGCCAATATTGACTGGTATTTGGAACTGTTCATAATTCCCTCTATCTTAACTAAGGCCCCAGTTCCCAGACTTATGCGACCACATTATTATTATTATTTTTTTTCTTCCCTCCACCTAAAAGATTTCAGTTTGTTTTTCAATTGAGTTGTACAGTTTATAGGTCACATTAAAGGTGGAAAAGTTCTGAAATTATTTATCTTTGTCTCATTTGTTTTACAGCCCAGAAACCTGACATTTTAACCGGGGTGTGTAGACTTTTTATATCCACTGTATATATACATATATATGTGTATATATACATATATATATATATATATATATATATATATATATATATATATATATGTGTGTATATAGTTTGAATGGGTTTCTTGCAATTCGTAATAGCTTTCAGTTCTTTTTTCTTTTTTTTTAGATTTTGGTACATGAGTTATCTTATTAATACCTTCTGAAAACAAAATTGCCTTCTGCTATACTATGTATATAGTGTAGCAGTGTGCAAAGCCTCTGAGTTACTTTTTGTATACATAAAAAATTGTCTTTTTATTCCAGCTATAATAGTTTGTTCTTCATTGACTGTCTTAAGCTTTGCAAGACACAGACAAATTAACTTTATTTGCTGCCTTCGTTAACTTCTTATGGCTTTGCCGTCTGCAAGTGAGGAACCTATTTTTAGATTACATTAAAGTAATCTTGTTTAAAAAAGCATTGAAGTCACAGATTTAATATAATGCATTTAAAAGATCATGATTTAACTATTATAAATGGCTTTGTGTATGAAAATGATTGGTTTATAATGTAGAAATACAATAAAGTGAAACGAGCAGTATTTTTTTTTATTTTTTTCCTTCTTGTCCTATTATAGTGACAGTTTTGCTAGTTTTAAATGTAAAAACATCGGGGTTATAAACACAAACTCAGCAGGCTAACTTTGAGTTAAATTGTTCAAAACTTCTCTCTTTGTTCCTCCATAGTTGGATTATCATATCTCAGTGCCCTCTCACAAGAACCTACATAGATAATAAGGATGAGGACTGACACACTTATTATATTGTAGCATTATTGATCAGTGTAATCACTCTTTATCATGCAGAGAGGGGGCTCATACCCACAACTTTACAGTTTATATCTGTTCTTTGTTATATCATGTAGCCCAGGGGTGGGCAACTTAGGTCCTGAAGGGCCACACACAAGCCTGGATTTGAGGATTTATTTTCTGTGCACTGGTGAGTCAGGATGACTGAAGAAGCTGTAGTCTCATCTGTATGCAGTGGGGAAATCCTCAAATCCTGGCCTGTGTGTGGCCATCCAGGACCAAACTTTCCCACCCAGGATGTAGCCTAAACCAAATGTTATCAGACAAAATGCATTCTCTTTTAAATGTACAATAGGAAGTTTGGGGCTACAGTATCCTTTTAAGATCAAGGGAGATACTAGTGCAGAACTTTTATGCAAGCTTCTATTTACAGGGATGTGCATTTTCTGTTATCTTAAATTTCTCTTTTTTAGGTCAATGTTTGAAATCTAAAGCATGCATGTAAGAAGAGCTGCAGCAAATCACTGTGATAACTTGCAGAGCAATGAATTACCGGGGGCAGGGGGGGTTGCATTAACCCTTTGGGTGCTGCAGGTATCTGGAATGTATATTGCATTATTACACCAGGCAAATAACATTTGCATGCTAGTTTTGCCTAAATGCATTTCTCTGCTTGTTTGATTATTTTTATTCTAGCTGGGCTATGAAAAAAACAACAATCCTTAACTTATTGAAGTTTCCTTGGTATTTGAGGATCCCTTGGGGAAAGAATTGTCAGGCTGATTTTTCATTTTTTGCTGTACATATGCTAAGTCATATGAATGTCTAGGTCCTGATGAAGGGTGGCTGTCACTAGAAATCATTATGGAAATGAGGGAAATTTATACAAGGGACTATTTATTGAGAATATAAAGACTTTAGTAATGCAGATTTAAAAACAGATGAGATGTTTTATTCCATATTTTAGAGGTTTTTATTTCCCTTTTTGTCAAGGGAATTACTGAATGAGTTGTATCAACTTGTAAACCCAGAGACACAAAAAATAAGAATTTTTAGACTGGTTAAAATAGTTGATTAAAGTTCTTTCTAAAGTGCATGTAAATTTCTTGGGGTTGTTGAACAGAGAATGGAAACAAGGGAATATGTTGTGCAAAGCTTTGTGTGAACAAACATAATAAATATATATATATATATATATATATATATATATATATATATATATATATATATATATATATATATATAAAATAAACTGTCACTGTGCAAAAAAATGGCTTGCGTGATTCATTTCGGAATGTAAAGTATGTTTTATTCTCATAGCTATAGAAGCATTTCTATCCCTCTCCAACTTAAAATACTTCTAACCATCTTCTAACTTTATCTCCAACTCCCCCTTTCTGTTTTTGTTTTTCATAGATATACTTTTCTCCTATATTTTGAATGCTTAATGTACCAATTGATGCCCCAACTGGTAAATATTTTGACGTTTAGTAAAATTCCTGCTTAATGATTTTAAAATGCAATATTCTGTATTAAACGTCCTTCCAAACATCAACGTCCAAACCCCTAGTTGAGCTGCTTATCTCCACCCCTTTTGAGGTCATCACAAAGAGTTTTTTTTTTTTTAATTGCCAGACCAAAGCTAAGTTTAGATAGGAGCAGATGGTTTGTTGTGTTAAATAGGTTTATCTTGGCAAGTACATATGCATGTGACTGACCATTTAGGACCGCCTCCCAGCCAGAGTTGTTCACACCCCTTTATGACCTTATAAGGGTTGGCGACAAGCAACTCAACAGGAGGTTTAGAAGTTGTTTGAATGGAAGTGCTTGTCTATAAGGTTTTCTTGGCAAAGATACTGGAGTATCCAGTTCCTTCTCCAGTGGACCATGATTTGTCTGATCACTCTGCTATAACCTACCCATATTGGGTGACCCTACATGGTATAACTCAAAGCTTCAATTAGATGCATAAGCCACTTCACAAGGACAAGGTAGCGATCCAGAAAGGGGCTGTATATATATTGGTGGGTATTTCAATCACCTTTCTACCCGCCATAGAATACTGATATGTATGTTCAGTGTAGTCTCTCCAGCCTTACAGCCATAGTTGCCAGAACCAAACTCACACTATGAGCCCCATATAAAGGCAAAATATCTAACTGTGAGTAGGTTTCTAGCGCTTTACCTTAACGTTTTTTTTATACAGAAGAGTGTTCAACAGGAGTTCACATATCTGGGGCCTCTACCCAGCAACCAATATAGTAAAAACAGGGTGCACATCACTCTGCTAAATGTTACACATTTCTGTTACCAAAATGTTATACATGGGATATGCATAATATATTGTAAATATGAGACAATTGCTGGATGAAGTTGCAGCATATTGTGTGCAGCTGCAACATCATTGTATTCTAATTATTCACTCCTGGCAAATTTGCCCAATCCACATCAAAGGACCACCATAGTGGTAATATAAGCCATGACCCTCAAAAAGTGTGTTGCATATAGAGCAATGAAAGCCTTTTAGCTCCAGCATTACATGTTGTCCTTTTGTTTTCTCTCATCAACAATAACAGGTTTTCAACCATCCTAGTTCCAAAAATACAGACAGGCCCATGTGGTAACAATCATCCAAAATAGGTCCAGGTTCATAGTATTATTTCCAAGGTGTGTGTGTTGTTGTCTGAGTGCCTGTGAAAATACTTTGGTGTTTATGCTGTGTCTCTGGATGCGGAAGTAATTGCGAGGGAACCCAAATATTTGTATCTTAATCTGATTTGAAAATATATATAAGTTTCCTTGGTTTAAAATGTTAGGTAAGAAACAGGCAGTGATTATTAGTAAAATATGTGTTATATAGAAAAGTTCACCGTACTTACATAGTTATATGCAGGAAAGTACAATCCAGCTTCACACACATAGGGAGCTTACATAACCAAGTACGTATTGCTGTGATCTATCACCCTCCCAGACCAGCCTCTCAATTTCTTGATCACTTCGCTGCCTGGCTCCCTCACTTTCTCTCCTCCAACGTTCCTTCACTTGTTGTTGGCTACTTCAAAATTGCCATTCACACTCCCTTCTCCCCTACTGCTGCTGAACTACTTTCACTCGCCTCTTACCTGGGCCTCTCACAATTGACAGATTCCCCAACTCACCATGATGGACCTAGACCTTATTTTCAGCCATCTCTAACCTTGCCTTCACCTCTAACCTTGCCATCTGCCCAATCTCTCTATCTGACCACCACCTTCTATCCTTCAGCTTCACTACATCTTTCTCTCACTGCCCTTCTGCTATCCGTGTCACTATTACCCACAGGATCCATCAAGTACTTGGCTCACAACACTTTTCCACTGTTACAACTCCTTTTCAGTCCCCTTACTGATCTCACTTGTCCTGCCACTGCCACCTCACAATACAACATGATTCTTACTTCCACCCTTGACACTCTGGCTCCAAAAACCACACGCAGATGCCCTTGCTCTCATCCACAACCATGGCACACCACACAAAAACGATACATCCAGAGGTGCTCCCACACTGCTGAACGGCTATGCAGGAAATTGCACACTTCAGCAGATTTATTTTGCGCTCCTACTTCTCTGCCCTCAACCTTGCCAAATGGTACTATTTTACATCTTTAATATCTACACTTTCCTCTAACCCCAAACGTTTGCTACGTTCAACACTCTTCTTCGACCACCACCACCTTCCTTCCATTCCTGTCTCATAGCTGAAGACTTTGCCAGCCATTTTAAGCATAAAGTCCTCTCAACTAACTGATATCTCTGCTGTCATCTCCAAATATTCCCCCACCTGCCCTCTTTGCTCTGCTAATGGCCTTCTCCTTTTCTCCTCTCTCATCACCTCCACTCACCTTTTCTCAGGCTGCCCCAATTCTCTGGATCTCCTTGCCTTGCTCCACCAGATTATCCTACTGCTTCAAATCCTTCAAAACCTTACTAAAAACACACCTGTTTAAAGAAGTGTATAACCTGCCTCCTTAACATGCACACTGCATATTTCAACCTTTAGATTGAAAACTCGCTGACTTACAATCTTGCAATGTGCTTTGGGGAAAGCACTATGGACACTGGATTCTAAGCTCAAAGACAGGGCCCTCCATATTTTGTAATGTTAATATTTTTTTTCCTTGATCACAACTTATGTATAGCGCTACGGAATATGTTGGCGCGTTACAAATAAACAATAATAATAATAATAAGTGCACAGAGGAGAGGCAGCCAGATACAGAGTTTGACCTTTCTGAAGTACTGCTGCAGGATGGAATCTCATGGTTGGACAGGGTCTGAGCTCACTTCTGAATCAAAGCACAAGGTGAGAGAAAGAGAGCTAAGAAAAAAAGACAACACCAGCAGCAGTAGTAGTTGAGGCAGGGGTCTGTCCACCTGAAGGGATAGCATTCAAGTGTGAATGTGCTGCATAAAGAGAGAGAGAGAAAAACACATCAGCAGCAGTAGTAGTTGAGGCAGGGAACTAACAGACTGAAGGGATAGTAATCAAGTGGGAATGTGCTGCACAGAGACTCTTATATGAAAATACATAGCACCTTCTAACATGGTGCCACACTACATATCCCAGGTTGTGTTGCAGCACAGCCAGGAACCCCAGACTTTGATACAAATGTTTCAACTGCCTTTGCGTGCACTTGATTGGCCAAAACAAATTATTAATTTTATGCTAATTTAGCCTAGGTTTGACGGGGGTGTCTATTGTAATTTTTAACTAGCAGAAATTACTAGACATTTTGCTAACTTCAAGGTAAGTTTTTAAATGGTTATTTTTTTCATGCAAAAATGTTTTCATACACTACTGATTCTTCTCTATCAGTTGCATTTATAATTAAGGGAACTTAGATATGCCTTTAAGTTTGTGTTTACATATATCCATGTTTAACAGTGCCTTAGGTTATCTGACTATATATGGTTTAAGATGGTTGTGTGGTACTGTATTTGAGTCTGTGGATTTCAGTGAGTGTGTAAGAGTGCGTGAATATGTATTTTTCTATATGTGTTAGTGTGCCTAACATTGTATATTTGAGTTTCTTTCAGTGTGTGTATATGAGTTTGTAGTTGGGCCTCAGACTAATTGCATGAGCCTACACCAGTGTTTTTGCTGTGAGAAATCTTGGCACACTAAACTTGAGAGGCTAGAGACTCGTATTTAATCCATTTCCCTTCAATAAGAGGAACAGCTTCTGCTGAGTTCTGTTTAAAGTCAAGGTCAGCTTACCCCAACTTTGAATGCTTGGTACATAACATTTATATTAAACCAAATTATTCATAGATACTCTTATCTGCTATATGTTTATACATAACATCGAAAATGTTAAGGCACATCCAGCAAAACCTGAGATACACCCCTTGAGAACTACAGGCCTAGACTCTGTCCAATGTATAAAAGCATGCCGAAGTATAAATATGTGTGACACTGGAGTTGAATTTAAGTGGAATTGATTAAACAAAAGGGTCACTTCTGCCTAAATATAGCTAAAGACAGGAAGGTTTTCACTGTCAGAACCTTAGAAGAAGGATTCGCTCTTCTGGGATCGTGGAACATACAAGTATCAGAAAACACTGCCCAAACAGCAAGAGGAATCCCAAGATCCCGCCAGGGCCCTGAATCGGAACTCACGGCAAGAAAAGACTGCAGAACATCAGAATAATTCTATTTACATTTGGGACAAAACAACTCAGACTTAACCCAAAGCTCATAACATAGTAGTTGTAAAACAGATCTTAGGAGCTGGAACACAGACAGTACATAATTTAGTACAAAATGTTGATTATTAAGAAAAGTTTTATTTTAAAGAACCACTCACTCGTAACTGATTAAATCATAATGCCCCTAAGGGACTCCTTAGTTAAACATTTTATTACAAGGCGAATCATCTTAGTATTTGAATGAAATACTATTTGATTCACCAATAAAAAGTTTCAGAGGACAGCAATCGCTCTCCTCTAGGTACATTTATTTTACTGATCGAAGTTTAATAGAAGTGTTAATTGAAATCACACTTAGACGTGTACTAAAGCTGTTCAAGACCTAAAAGTATATTGTTTACGTATAAAGACAAGAACGTATTGTTTAAGTAGATAAAACTTTAATTAACTCAAGAGAAAACCGTTAGTGAGCCATAATACTGTTAACCCGGATTGAATTCACTCTCATTTTGAGCCAGGTTACATAACCTCTGGGTCTTGTGTGCTCGCTTCCCAGCGGGAGGCCATCTGATCGAAAAGTATCTACAGAAGAGGTGGGCGCAGGTTTGTCCTGACAGGTAGAGCTAGTAAATTGAAGACAGGTGAGTCATGGATATCAATATAATATCGCATAACGCTTAGGGGCTGAATGAACCTGTAAAAAGGGGAATAACTATAAAAGAATATCTCAGATTAGGAGCAGATGTAATACTAATTCAAGTGATACCCAAATACTAGGGGAGAATCTACAAACAAACATTCCATGGCACAGCCTCAGAGAGAAAAAAGAGGAGTGTCAATCCTGGTGCATAAAAGACTGAATTTTAGACATGTAAAGACACAAAAAAATGTGGAGGGTAGATGTAGAGTAGTACACTGAATCATCAATGATAGAAATGTATCAATCTAAAATATATACGCACAAATTCGGAACAACTTTTTTTTCCTCACAAAATATTAAATGGAAGCCATCTGGATAATAGGAGGGCATATGAACGCAGTTATAGACCCAAGTAAAGACAAATCAAACACAAAACCCAAATGTAATGCCCACAGCAACCAAAGCATTTAAATCCATATTGAAATCCCACTGCCTGTTTGACGCATGGAGGGGAATGAATCCAAAAGAAAGGGAGTTTACTTTTTATTGGGCCAGTTATAAATCCCACTCTAGAATAGACTACAGCAACAGATGGCACGTAATCTAACGGCAGCATCAATTTACCCCATATCCTGGTCAGACCATGATTTAGTTAGCATATCCCTGTGCTACTTGCTACAAAAAGAGCATTCCCCCTACATGGACATTGAACCCTAATTTGCTAAATGACCCAGAATTGAAAGAAAAAAAGTAGCAAAGCAATTGAGGAATACTTCTCCCTTAACAATGGTGGTGAAATAGATATATCGGAGGTATGGACGGCCCATAATACAGTTATCAAGGGGAAATGCATACAGCTGGGAGCTGCAGCAAAAAAAGTAGAGCAAAATCAGGTCATACTCCAAAATTTTAGCAAATAGATTGGTACCATTATTACCAGAAGTGAACCATCACCAGGTAGGCTTCATATTGGGGAGAGAAGCTCCAGATAAAAATAAGAGTCTTCAACCTTATGGACATAGCCTCCAACGGGGGGACACCCATGATGCTGCGATAGTTGGATGTGGAAAAAGCATTTGACAGAATAGACGGGGCATTCATGAGAGAGACTCTACTGAAATTTGGCATAAGTGAAGGCTTTCTAAATAGCATGGATGGACAAAGACTGCATACTCAATCTGTTTGCAAATGTAATATTACTCATGGTCAAAGAGCCTTTACTCAGCCGGCAGAGCTCATGCAGGCCCAGACCATGACACTCCCACCACCAAAAGTATACATCTATACTGAGGAAAGGTAGTTGAAATAATCCCTAAATGACAGAAAACGAATGCTATGACATGAAACCCTCAGTTTGAACGTAAACAGCGATGCAGAGAGAGTGGAGGCAGCATCTGACATAATTAGGTAAATGCATATGGGGGAATTAATACAACATATAGAAAACATATACACATATAGACATGTGTGTATATACAGTCAGGTCCATAAATATTGGGACATCGACACAATTCTAAACTTTTTGGCTCTATACACCACCACAATGAAATGAAACGAACAAGATGTGCTTTAACTGCAGACTTTCAGCTTTAATTTGAGGGTATTTACATCCAACTCAGGTGAACGGTGTAGGAATTACAACAGTTTATTAGCAGTCATAAAACAAACTTTCACTTTTTAATACTTGGTTGCAAATCCTTTGCAGTCAATTACAGCCTGAAGTCTGGAACGCATAGACATCACCAGATGCTGGGTTTCATCCCTGGTGATGCTCTGCCAGACCTCTATTGCAACTGTCTTCAGTTCCTGCTTGTTCTTGGGGCATTTTCCCTTCAGTTTTGTCTTCAGCAAGTGAAATGCATGCTCAATCGGATTCAGATCAGGTGATTGACTTGGCCATTGCATAACATTCCACTTCTTTCCCTTAAAAAACTATTTGGTTGCTTTTGCAGTATGCTTCGGGTCATTGTCCATCTGCACTGTGAAGCGCCGTCCAATGAGTTCTGAAGCATTTGGCTGAATATGAGCAGATAATATTGCCCAAAACACAGAATTCATCCTGCTGCTTTTGTCAGCAGTCACATTATCAATAAATACAAGAGAACCAGTTCCATTGGCAGCCATACATGCCCACGCCATGACACTACCACCACCATGCTTCACTGATGTGGTGGTATGCTTTGGATCATGAGCAGTTCCTTTCCGTCTCCATACTCTTCTCTTCCCATCACTCTGGTACAAGTTGATCTTATTCTCATTGTCCATAGGATGTTGTTCCAGAACTGTGAAGGCTTTTTTAGGTGTTGTTTGGAAAACTCTAATCTGGCCTTCCTGTTTTTGAGGCTCACCAATGGTTTACATCTTGTAGTGAACCCTCTGTATTTACTCTGGTGAAGTCTTCTCTTGATTGTTGACTGACACACATACACCTACCTCCTGGAGAGTGTTCTTGATCTGGCCAACTGTTGTGAAGGGTGTTTTCTTCACCAGGGAAATAATTCTTTGGTCATCCACCACAGTTGTTTTCCGTGGTCTTCCGGGTCTTTTGGTGTTGCTGAGCTCACCGGTGCGTTCTTTCTTTTTAAGTATGTTCCAAACGGTTGATTTGGCCACACCTAATGTTTTTGCTATCTCTCTGATGGGTTTGTTTTGTTTTTTCAGCCTTATGATGGCTTGCTTCACTGATAGTGACAGCTCTTTGTATCTCATATTGAGAGTTAACAGCAACAAATGCAAAAAGCACACTTGAAATGAACACTGGAGCTTGTATCTGCTCTTTGTAAATGAGGGAATAACACACACCTGGCCATGGAACAGCTGAGCAGGCAATTGTCCCATTACTTTTTGTCCCTTAAAAAGTGGGAGGCACATATACAAACTGTTGTAATTCCTACACCGTTCACCTGATTTGGATGTAAATACCCTCAAATTAAAGCTGAAAGTCTACAGTTAAAGCACATCTTAGTTTCATTTCAAATCCATTGTGGTGGTGTATAGAGCCAAAAAGTTTAGAATTGTGTCGATGTCCCAATATTTATGGACCTGACTGTATGTTTGGTCTGGGCCTTCATGAATGCTGCAAGCACTGGGGAGCTACAGTTCATTAAGGGAACCATGAATGCCAACATGTACTGTGACATACTTAAGCAGAGCATGATCCCCTCCCTTCGGAGACTGGCCCGCAGGGCAGTATTCCAACATAATAACGACCTCAAATACTCCTCCAAGACTACCACTGCCTTGCTAAAGAAGCTGAATGTAAAGGTGATGGACTTGTCAAGCATGTCACCAGACCTAAACCCTATTGACCATCTGTGGGGCATCCTCAAGCGGAAGGTGGGGGAGTGCAAGGTCTCTAACATCCACCAGCTCTGTGATGTCATCATGGAGGAGTGGAAGAGGACTCCAGTGGCAACTTGTGAAGCTCTGGTGAACTCCATGCCCATGAGGGCTAAGGCAGTGCTGGAAAATAATGGTGGACACAAAATATTGACACTTTGGGCCCAATTTGGTCATTTCCACTTAGTGGTGTACTCACTTTTGTTACCAACGGTTTAGACATTAATGGCTGTGTGTGGAGTTATTTTGAGGGGACAGCAAATTTACACTGTTATACAGGCTGTACACTTACTACTTTACATTGTAGCAGAGTGTCATTTCTTCAGAGTTGTCACATGAAAAGATATAATAAAATATTTACAAAAACGTGAGAGGTGTACTTACTTTTGTGAGATACTGTATGCACTATACCTCCCTTGCTGGATTATTACTTTTTTTCTAGTCCTGCAATAGGTTCATGAGAAAGGAACAAACTGACTCAAATTAAGTTCCAGTACACAGTTGCTCCCTTAATTCTAATCATACTATCATGGGAGACTGTCATTGTTTCACTGTATATTTATGGTTCTTGGGAACTTGGAACTATGAACTTGACCACACCATTAGTGGTGTATTAGTGGAGAAAATGGCAAGCATGTTCTAATATCTATGCATTAATTTGTTGGGCTGGATGCACCTGGTCAAGGAAACACCTCTCTCTGTGGATCTGTTTCCTGTTAGGTTGCTTATCAGCAAGCAATGATAGGACACTGCAGGCAAGTAATGCCAATTGAGATTCTCTGAATAACACACCAAATGTTTGGCTGACATTGAAGCCCCGGCAGAAACTTGTTTGTGGAAGGTTGCAGGTGGTTATATGGAGATGCTGGACCTGCAATGCACTTTGTATCTGACTGCACATGGCTTGGATGTCTTGGCCCATCAAAATATAGCTGAAGGACCTAAACATGATAACCATATTGAGTAAAGCATTGACAAAGGTGTCACTTTACATGGAAAAGACAAAAGCCCCCAAGTAGTGATGTCGCAAACCTAAAATTTTCGGTTCGCGAACGCAAACCGCCGCAAATGTTCGCGAACCGGCCAACATCGGCGAACCGCCATAGACTTCAATGGGCAGGCGAATTTTAAAACCCACAGGGACTCTTTCTGGCCACAGTAGTGATGGGAAAGTTGTTTCAAGGGGACTAACACCTGGACTGTGGCATGCCGGAGGGGGATCCATGGCAAAACTCCCACAGAAAATTACATAGTTGATGCAGAGTCTGGTTTTAAGCCATAAAGGGCATAAATTACCTAACATTCCTAAATTGTTTGGAATAACGTGCTTTAAAACATCAGGTATGATGTTGTATCGATCAGGTAGTGTAAGGGTTAGGCCCGCTTCACAGTGACAGACCAAACTCCCCGTTTAACGCACCGCAAACAACCACAAACAGTCCATTTGCACAACCGCAAACTCCCCATTTGCACAAGGTTGGATACCAAGCTAGCCATGTCCCGTTCCTTGTCCTCACTGATGTCATTGAAGGTCTCTTCCTCCACCCAGCCACCAAGGGTACCCGAAAGGTGACAACAAGCCCCCTGGGACGCCTGCTGTGTTTGGTCTTCCACCTCCTCAAAGCCACCTTCCTCCTCTGACTCCTCTTCTTCAGACTCCTCTCACTGCATTGCCTCTCTCTGCATTATTATAAGGTGTGTTAAGTAGTACTACTCTTATCAGTTTTAAAACCTGTTACAGCACATATCAGGGGGCGTGTATAAGGCCTGGATTTTTAGAACCAGAAGATGGAAAAAGATGCTTTGTTGGTCGTATCACTTCAATTTTGGGGCACGGCACGTGCAGTCAAAGGTGCCACCAGATAGGAGTGACGTGTTTGTAAGTACTACTCTTATCAGTTTAATACTTGTTACGTCACCTATCAGGGGGCGTGTATAAGGCCTGGATTTTTAGAACCAGGAGATGGAAAAAGATGCTTTGTTGGTCGTATCACTTCAATTTTGGGGCACGGCACGTGCAGTCAAAGGTGCCACCAGATAGGAGTGACGTGTTTGTAAGTACTACTCTTATCAGTTTAATACTTGTTACGTCACCTATCAGGGGGCGTGTATAAGGCCTGGATATTTAGAACCAGGAGATGGAAAAAGATGCTTTGTTGGTCGTATCACTTCAATTTTGGGGCACTTTGTGACATTAGCTTCTTACGCTCAAACATGTCCTTTACAGGCACCTGACTATGGGCAGATGAGCAGGAACTGCTCAAGGCGAGAGACGGAGTGGCGGATGGTTGAGAGGGGGCAAGGAGGACAGCAGTGGTTGATGTAGCTTATGATGCTGCACCAGGAGGAGGATGGCGGCTTTGAGTTTGTGTGCTGCTTGTACTCATGTGTTGGTCTGGAGTCACCCAAACATTAGGTCTCAACCTGTAGAGGATAAGGGAATCAGGCTACTCTAGACCTCATTCATCATTACAGGTTTTGACAGATCGGTACTATGCGTCCAAGCTACTGTGACAACAGATATGAGTGGCACTGTGCACTTGCAGAAGTTGGTAGAGTAGACTCTGTAGGTCTGACACACACGCTTGCAGACAACTAACTGCTATGCAATCTATTACAGTAGAATTTTGTTTTTTGTTTTAAATGTACACTACTGTTACACCAGATATGAGTGGTGTGTTAAGTAGTACTACTCCTATCCCTGTTATGTGCCTTTTTTGGGGGTTTGGTTGTTGAAGCCACAGTGCAGCACCAGAGGCCAGAAAAATTAGGCATGTACACATGCCTGAAAAATTGGGTATTGTTGATCTCAGATAAGAAGGTAGGCCTAATTCAACGCCAGATCCCTGCATATCCACACTTAGAGATTGAGGGGGCGACCCTTACAAGGCCACGGGCCGGAGATTTAAAGGGGGGCCATCCCAAATAAGCACACAAGCGGGGACAAAGGTAGTGAAGGGGACATAGAGGCCCATGGACTGACGGTCGCCATCTTGGCAGGAAAAGGGCCCAGCAATTAAGCCAAACTGACCCAGCACAGGCAGCTACTTGAGTCAAACGCTGTACAATTACACCTTAATAAAGCTGAAACATGCAGCAGCAGGGATTCTAAATGGCCACACAGGGACAAGGAGGCTAACAGCCCCCACAGTCTCTGCACCACTCTTTTTAACAGATAACCCAAGGGGCTAACTAGGGACCTTGCCCACAAAAAAAAAAGCAGAATTTTATTGGAGGAATTATTAGTGTCTTTACCCCCCAAGAGAGGACATAATATACGGTATCTTTAGACTACCTGATGGCCAAACCTCCTTTAGCCCCAATGCTATCCAAGAAACATTTCAAAAGTTCGATCAGACCATATATTCATCCCAATCCCGCTGCAGCGGATCTGACATAGAGTCCTTCCTACTACAGCAAGAAGTCCACAAAATACCTGTACCTCAATTGGACAGCTTGAACCTAGACATATCCCAAGAGGCAGTTAAATCTACAATCCAAGATCTTAAATTTGGCAAGTCCCCAGGGCCAGACGGTTTTACTCATCTGTACTATAAGAAATTTGAGCCCTTGCTTACCCCCGCACCTAACATCTTTGTTTAACGCTATACTAAATGGAGAACCTATGCCCCCTTAATTGAATCAGGCCGACCTCATAGTCTTTCCAAAAGAGGGTAGGGACCCGAATCTCAAACTGTATTACAAGGCAGCGCAGCTGGCTTTCATTCCTCTGGCGCATTCTCCAAAACACATCAGCCGCTCTGGGTATTTATGGAAAATGTAAGCATGTCACCTTATACATGGGATACAGTAATATGGATTCCAGGCCTGTATACTTTTTTGAGAAACTTGAAAAACCCATTGATTAAGCACTCATTAAAAATATGGACGGAGATGAACTGGACACAAAAACTGGACACTCGGGTATCAGATCTTACCCCTATCGTACCCAATCCCCACTTTAAGATACATCTTTCGGAAAGCTCTCTCAGTTGGTGGAAGTCTCAGAACCTACTAAGGGTTGGTCCATGGTGGCATGACGACAAAATAATGACCTTTGAGTGGGTGAGAGATAGATACAATTTACCCCTGGCTGAACACTATAATTTTTGCAGGATACATCATTTTATATATACGATAAGTGGTAGGGGAACCCCCCAAAGAAACACTTGGCTACTCAAAAAATGTAGGGATTCCCCCTTTCAGCCTGGTATTATTAGCCTCATGTATGAACTATTTAATGAAAACTCATGGGCAAACAAACCAGACTATACCAAAGCCTGGGAGAGGGATTTGGGCACCGAGTTGGCAGATAGCACATGGGATAAAAGTTGGCAAGGCTTAAGTAGGGGATCTTTAAATTATAGTCTGCTTGAGACTTCAATAAAGGTCCTACACAGGACATATATTACTCCTTTTAAGCTAATAAATGGGATCCAAAACGGAGCAGCTCATGTTTTAGGAACAGTGGTAATGAGGCTACATTTATTCATGTCTGGTGGGAGTGTTCGGCAGTCATAAGACTATGGGAAGAAACATGCTTACTAGCTTCTAAAATGTTTAAGATTGACCTAATAAAATATTTTTTGAAAGAAAAAATACACATAGCTAGTAGTTGGAAAACCCCAAATTAAAAATGTTCAGAAATTAATAAAAAAAATCAACTATTTACTGCTCAACGAGAGATTTAACCATGTAGTCTTGGATAGAATCACCCAGTTCCAGACAATTTGGGATCCCTGGATAACATCCCCATTTAGTGCCCCCCCTAATTTAATAAAACATTTGTTAATGGTTGAAGCGACTCGGGGGGAAGGACCGGAGTGGGGGAGCCCTGGAAGAGACCCTTCAGAAGCAACCGGCGGCAAAATCATCCGAGGAAAGGAGAGGTCGCCTACTGAAGCCTGCCCTAGGGTAACCCAAGGGCGATTGAGCAGGTTAGATATTGTAAATAATAAGCTACTGGTGGAGTGATGATAGATAATAGGACTTTACTATTGTCTGTTTTACCATGTCTTAGGTTTCTCTTAAAAATTGCAATCACAGTAAAAAAAAAGAAAATGTATTAACCAAAAAAGTAAAAAAAAGAAGGCCTAGCCACCTAATTTTAACAAAATGTCTTCATTGTAAATATGTATTTTTGCACAACTGTTGTGTTATGCAAGACTGTTCAATATGCTTTCTTTTCCATTACATGCCGTACGCCTTCTGGCATAAAAATTGAAATTCAAAAATTAGATATTGTTGCAGCCGCTGCTGTTGCAGCGGCCAGAAAAATTGACCTTTGTTCCCCAGGCAGAAAGTGCCATAAAACATTGCCTCTTCTTGAACCCTAGTTGGTGGCGGATAATTCACGCAAGTCATCCGGCATTCACAGATAACATACAGCAGCGTGTGGACCATTTATAGCCGAAGGCAGCTCATCTCATCAGGCCTTTTTCAGTCGAATGTATCGCCCAGTGTCAGTCCCTTCGGGATCCATCCCTCATTCATCTTTATAAAGGTGAGGCAATCTAGACTTTTTTGCCCTAGGCGACTTCTCTTCTCGGTGACAAAACCTCCTGCTGCACTGAAGGTCCTTTCTGACAGGACACTTGAAGCGGGGCAGGCCAGAAGTTCAATTGCAAATTGGGATAGCTCAGGCCACAGGTCTAGCCTGCATACCCAGTAGTCAAGGGGTTCATCGCTCCTCAGAGTGTCGATATCTGCAGTTAAGGCGAGGTAGTCTGCTACCTGTCGGTCAAGTCGTTCTCTGAGGGTGGATCCCGAAGGGCTGATGCGATGCGTAGGACTGAAAAAGGTCCGCATGTCCTCCATCAACAACACGTCTTTTAAACGTCCTGTCCTTGCCGGCGTGGTCGTGGGAGTTGGATTACTTTCACCTCTTCCCCTGTTATATTGCCCTTGTGCTGTGACATCACCCTTATATGCTGTGTAAAGCATACTTGTTAATTTGTTTTGGACCTGCTGCATCCTTTCTGACTTGCGGTAATTTGGTAACAAATCAGGCACTTTCTGCTTATACCGGGGGTCTAGTAGCGTGCACACCCAGTACAGGTCGTTCCCCTTCAGCCTTTTTATACGAGGGTCCTGCAACAGGCACGACAGCATGAAAGACCCCATTTGCACAAGGTTGGATGCCGAGCTAGTCATGTCCCGTTCCTCGTCCTCAGTGATCTCGCTGAAGATATGTTCTTCCCCCCAGCCACGTACAACACCACGGGTACCAGATAGGTGACAACGAGCACCCTGGGATGCCTGTTGTGATTGGTCTTCCTCCTCCCCCTCAAAGCCACATTCCTCCTCTGACTCCTCTTCCTCACAATCCTCTTCCAGCGTTGCCGCAGGTCCAGCAAGCGATGCTGATAAGGCTGTTTCTGGTGGTGATGGTGACCACAACTCTTCCTCTTCCTTGTCACGCTCATCTACGGCCTGATCCAGCACTCTTCGCAGGGCACGCTCCAGGAATAAAACAAATGGTATGATGTCGCTGATGGTGCCTTCGGTGCGACTGACAAGGTTTGTCACCTCCTCAAAAGGACGCATGAGCCTACAGGCATTGCGCATGAGCGTCCAGTAACGTGGCAAAAAAATCCCCAGCTCCGCAGAGGCTGTCCTAGCACCCCGGTCATACAAATACTCTTTAATGGCTTTTTCTTGTTGGAGCAGGCGGTCGAACATTAAGAGTGTTGAATTCCAACGTGTGGGGCTGTCACAAATCAAGCGCCTCACTGGCATGTTGTTTCGCTGCTGGATATCTGAAAAGTGCGCCATGGCCGTGTAGGAATGCCTGAAATGGCCACACACCTTTCTGGCCTGCTTCAGGACGTCCTGTAAGCCTGGATACTTATGGACAAAGCGTTGTACGATCAGATTACACACATGTGCCATGCACGGCACATGCGTCAACTTGCCCAAATTCAATGCCGCCAACAAATTTCTTCCGTTGTCACAAACCACTTTGCCAATCTCTAGTTGGTGCGGAGTCAGCCATTGATCCACCTGTGCGTTCAGGGCGGACAGGAGTGCTGGCCCGGTGTGACTCTCTGCTTTGAGGCAAGTCAACCCCAAGACGGCATGACACTGCCGTATCCGGGATGTGGAATAGTATCTGGGGAGCTGGGGGGGTGCCGTTGATGTGGAGCAAGACGCAGCAGCAGAAGAGGACTCAGCTGAGGAGGTTATGGAAGAGGATGGAGTAGGAGGAGTAGAGGAGGTGGCAGCAGGCCTGCCTGCAAGTCGTGGCGGTGTCACCAACTCCTCTGCAGAGCCTCGCATTCCATGCTTGGCAGGCGTCAGCAGGTTTGCCCAATGCGCAGTGTAGGTGATATACTTGCCCTGACCATGCTTTGCAGACCAGGTATCAGTGGTCAGATGGACCCTTGCCCCAACACTGTGTGCCAGAGATGCCATTACTTCCTTTTGCACAATTGAGTACAGGTTGGGGATTGCCTTTTGGGCAAAGAAATTTCGGCCGGGTACTTTCCACTGCGGTATCCCAATCGCTAAAAACTTTTTGAACGCCTCAGACTCCACCAGCTTGTATGTTAAAAGCTGGCGGGCCAAGAGTTCAGACAAGCCAGCTGTCAGACGCCGGGCAAGGGGGTGACTTTGTGGCATTGGCTTCTTACGCTCAAACATGCCCTTGACAGACACCTGACTGTGGGGAGATGAGCAGGAACAGCAAGAGGCGAGAGACGGAGTGGTGGAGAGTTGAGAGGGGGCAAGGAGGACAGCAGTGGTTGATGTGGATGAAGATGCTGGACCAGGAGGAGGATGGCGGCTTTGAGTTTGTGTGCTGCTTGTACTCATGTGTTGATCCCATTGGCGTTTGTGATGTGACATCATGTGCCTTCGCAAAGCAGTTGTACCTAGGTGGGTGTTGGACTTCCCACGACTCAGTTTCTTTTGGCACAGGTTGCAAATGGCATCGCTGTTGTCAGAGGCAGACACACAATAAAATGCCACACTGCTGAGCTCGGCGGTGACGGCATTCTGGTGGTGGCAACAGCATGCGTTGATTGGCGTGCTGTCTGGCTGACCCCGGGTGCTGATGCATGCTGTCTGACTGTGCCACTAGCTCGTTGCGATGACCTCCCTCTACTTCCAAATCGTCTCCTCCTCCTCTCTGTCTCCCCATCTGAACTTTCCCCCTGTTCTTCTTCTCTTCTAGCAGGCACCCACGTAACATCCACTGACGCATCGTCATCATCATCACCCGCCTCACTTGTATATGACAACTGAACAAAGGAAGCAGCAGCGGGTACATCATCATCATCATCATCACATCGTACGTACATGTGTGTAATGCTGCCTGACTGAGACATATCCCTGTTATCTACATTCTCTGGCAATAATGGTTGCGCATCACTCATTTCTTCAAACTGATGTGTAAATAACTCTTCTGACTGATCAATTCAATCGGCTGTGGTAATAGTGTTGGTGGTGGCGGCAGGCGGGTGAGTGGTAACTTGAGAGGTGCCCGAAGCTAAGCTGGAGGAGGATGGTGCGTCAATGTTCCAAGCGGAAGCTGTAGAAGATTGGGTGTCCTCTGTTAGCCGGTCAACTACGTCCTCTGAACTTTTCAAGTTCAGGGTAACTGGCCTCTGAACACTGGGCATTATTGTAGGGCCAAAGGGAATCACAGCACCACGACCACGACGGCCTCTGCGGGGTGTCCTGCCTCTGCCTGTCATTTTTTTTTAAATGTGGACTGTTGTTACCCCAACTAGACTGGATTGGTTGAACTTGGCACAGTGTATTTTAAAATGATGAGAAAACATGTTCTGTAAACTAAATAAAAATCATTTTAGGAGGTTGATTGAAAAAGAAACCGGATGGGGGGATACCGAGCAGAGCACACCATCTACAGCCCACTGGGAGACAAACTCAGCCATTCCCCCAGTGGACAAAGCCAGGTGGTACTCTGCCCGGATACGGGAGCGCACCAGCACCCAGAACATGGCCTCAGGTGACAAGGGAACCCCCCCTATCAAACACTGCTTCCTGGACTTATATATAGCCAATTTGGCTAATGCCAGGAGCAGGTTGACGAGGAGGTCCCTGGCCTTATTGCCCCGGGACACTGGGCGCCCAAAAATAAAAATGTGAGGGGAGAAATGCAGCCAGAGCTGCAGGAGGAGGCCCCTCAAGAGTGACAAGAGGGGCTGCAGTCTGGCGCAACTAAAATAAATATGATACACGGACTCTCCCTTGCCACAGAATGGACAAGTGGAGGGAGAGTCCGTGAATTTAGCTAAGTACTCCCCCGTGCTCAGTGCACCATGGAGCACTCTCCAACTCAAGTCCCCGGTGGGTCGTGGAACTATATCAGAATAAAGTTCCCTCCACCGGGGCCTCTTGCCCTCGTCAGCTGGTAGGACCCGCCTCCAGATGGTATCGGGACGGGTCACGAGGGCAAGGAAGTGCACTGTATGTAGCACGAGAGAATATAAGCTCTTCCTCGGCATGCCGCGAAAGCATGCCGAGGGTATGTCCCTCAACTTCGAGAGGAGTCTGAGGGGAAACACGGGGCTTGTGTCCAATGCAAACAGCCGGAGCAGGGGTGTTGAAAGGTGCATGTGGCACTCCGGCCTGCAAAGCCCCGCGAAGGAAGGTGCGCGAGTCGGGGGAGATGGCATCCCTAATCTCCTGGAGCAAGCGCCCTGAGACTTTGGGCGTCACAAATCCCAAACGGAGGGCAAGCTCCTGGGGTGACACCCAATCAGAACGCCCGTATTCCAGGAGATCCCCGACTCGGGTCATCCGTGCATGACTAAGACGGCGGATGATACTGGGGGACTGTAACATTGGAGCCCCCACTGCTGGATTAAATAGCAGGGGCTCCATTAATATTTCATCCCCCAAAGGCACGCCCTGCCTGGTCACGGAGACCATGCTCGAGCCCTTGAGGGTTTCCTGGTAGTATGCCGGCAACACAGAGAGGTCTCTCCCAAACCCCTCGGGCCTGATCAGAAATAATTGCCGGTCATACCCCAGGTTGCGCAACTGGCGATAAAAGCTGGATGCCAGTGCGCACCACTGCGGAGAGGGATCTGCATATATGTATCTCTGCAGGTACTGAAGGCGGAAGGTGGACAACTGGGAGCACACACAAACTACTCCCTGTCCACCCTCCACCAAAGGCAGACTTGCCACCCCTGCAGAGACCCAATGCCTTCCCATCCAGAGGAAATCTAACAAATTCCTCTGGATATTGGTGACAAACTCGGGGGTCGGACTCAGACAAATCAGCCGGTGCCAGATCTGAGAAGCCACCAGCTGATTCACCACTAGAGTCCGCCCCCTAAGGGAAAGCATTTTTGCTAGACCCCTCCATCGTCCCAGACGAGAGAGGACACTGCCCTCTAACTCCCTCCAGTTGTCTGGGACGGAAGCGTCCGCAGCGGAAAGGTAGACCCCCAGATATTTAATGACATCTGCCTCCCACGTGATGTCACGAAACGTGGGAGGCAAAGAGTCTACCTGTAAATTACCCTCTAAAAGGCCTGTGCATTTGGACCAGTTGATCTGAGCGGAGGAGGCAGCTGAATATACCTCCTGGCACTGTTTTGCCAGCTCAAGATCAACTGGATCCTGGGCCACGAGGAGCACATCGTCAGCATAAGCTGAAAGGACAATCCGCATGTCTGGATCTTTTAGCACCAGCCCTGTGAGCCTTTTCCTCAGTAGGCAGAGGAAAGGCTCGATGGCCAGTGCATATAACTGTCCAGACAAGGGACATCCTTGACGCACCCCTCGTCCAAATAGCAAAGGTGCTGTTAGGGACCAATTGATTTTAAGTAAACACTCTGCAGAGGCGTACAGCGTTCTTATAAAGCCCACAAACTGTGGGCCAAAGCCGTACGCTTGCAGAGTGGCTATGAGGTAACCATGGTCCACCCTGTCAAACGCCTTCTCTTGATCTAAAGAGAGAAAGGCGAGTGACAGACCAGTCCTGCGAGAATAATGCAATAGATCCCGGACCAGAAAGATACTATCAAAGATAGTCCGGCCCGGGATCGCATAGGACTGGTCAGGGTGAACCAATTCTGCCAGCACAGACCCAAGTCTAAGCGAGATGGCTTTAGCTACAATCTTGTAGTCCGTGCTGAGCAGAGAGACCGGTCGCCAGTTCTTAATAAGCCGGAGATCGCCCTTTTTGGGCAGCAGGGCAAGTACTGCCCTGCGACAAGACAGGGGCATCTCCCCGGTCTCCAGGGCTTCCCCAAGGACCAGATGGAAATCAGGTCCCAGAGTCTCCCAGAAAAATTGGAAAAACTCTACAGTCAGTCCGTCCAGTCCTGGAGACTTCTCACAGGACATGGCACGGAGGGCTTCAGAGAGCTCCTGAAAAGATAGTGGTATATCAAGCCGCTCTCTTACACCCTCACTGACTGTGGGGAGCCCCTCCCCATAGCACCCTGCAGGCGTCTGGAGAAATGGGATCCGGAGAGTAAAGATCTTTATAAAAGTTCCGGGCTCTATCCCGGATACTCTCCGGATCTGTAAGGGGGGCACCGTCTTCATCTAGAAGACAGGTGATGTGCCTACTGTTACCCCCCTTTTTCTCCAGTGAGTAGAAGAGGCGCGAGCCGCGGTCTAGATCTTTAAGAAAACCTAAGCGGCTGCGCACGTATGCCCCCTTGGCCTGGTGTCGTTCCAGGTCACAGAGGACACCCTTCCTCTCCACATACTTGCTCTGCAGGGATTGGTCCCTACAAGTGAACAGCCTCTGCTCCAGATGGAGTACCTCCCCCTGGAGTGACTCCAACTCAGCTTCGCGCTGCCCACTCGTACCCTTGGTATATTCCTGACACAGAAGTCGCAAATGAACCTTGCCCACGTCCCACCACAGTTTTAACGTGGCAAAGTCCCCCTTGCAACCCCTCCAGTCCGTCCAAAACTCCCGGATCAATGTCACGAGCCCCTGGTCCTTCAACAAAGCATTGTTGAAGTGCCAATAGGCGGCTCGTGGCGCTGTTGGCGTTAGCGCCACCGTCACAGACACACAGTTGTGGTCTGTGAACGGAGCCAGCCTAATGGCACAAGAACCGACTCGTGACATATAGTTACTAGATATATATAGTCTGTCGATCCGGGAGTGGGACACCAGACCGGCTCTCACCCTGACGTAGGTGAAACTGTCTGATGCCCCTGGGTTCTGCTCTCGCCAGATGTCCTCCAGGGAGAAGCGGGCAATGATCTCCCGCAGGGCTGACGCAGAAGGCGGGTATGGCTCTGGACTATTCCGGTCCAGAGCGTCGAGGGTGCAGTTGAAATCACCCCCGAGTACCAAACACTCATCTGCGTCAACCGTCTCCAAAAACTGGGACAGTCTGGCGAGGAACCTCACTCTCTCTGGCCCTCCAGCAGGGGCATATATATTAACTAGGTTAATGATGCCACCCTGCTCTCGGACCCGGAGGTGGATTAGACGGCCTGGGATAACAGCTTTCACAAGCAGCAGCTCTGGCTGAAAAGACTCTGAGAACAGGGTCACCACTCCACATGACGCCGATGTGAAGTGGCTGAAGAAGACCCTGCCTCTCCACTCCAGTTGCCATGAGGCCTCAGCCTCTGGAGTGGTGTGAGTTTCCTGCAGGAAGCTCACAGAGTACCCTCCCTGATATAAATAGGAGAGTACCTGGAACCTGCGGAAACTGTCTTGACAGCCATTGGTATTTAGCGTGCTGATGTGCAAAGCCATTACTGCGTGTCAGGAATTGTGCGTTCCTCAGACCCTTGAGACTGCTGATAGGACACGCACATTTTATAGAATTTCCGGACGCGGAGATGCTCCGCAGTCCCAGAATTCTTGGCCCTAGTGCTGACCACTAGATATTGCTGGAGAGAGTGGAGAATAAACAACATATTCTTCCACCTCTCCAAGGCCAGCCGCACCTTCCTTTTCTTTTGTCCATGAAGGGTGCTCTCAAGGAATAGATCTATTTCCTTGACAGGGATAACCCACCCAGAATCTGATGTTCCTTCTAGTGGGTCACCCCTGGGCTCCTCTTGGCTGAGGGCTTTTACTCCATCCTCCCCGGCTGGAGTCAGTTTCCTCAGCTTTATTCTCAGGGACTCCCTCTTAGATGATACAGAAGGAGTCCCTTTAGCACCCTTCAAGGTAAATAATGGACCCTTGGATTGCTGCTGCACCCCTGTAGCTTCAGGAGTGCATTCAGGGGTAGCTGGCTGGACAGCAGTGGCTGGCATGGCTTCCTTAATGGAAGCCTTGGAGGCTTTATATGCCTCCTCTGCCAGTTCCACCGCTGCTTGCTCAGCTTGGATGGCACCGATGTTAGGGTCAGTGGACGGCTGAGGAGGGTAGACAGGCTCTCCCATGATGTTAACTGGAAAACCTGTTTTATCACCCTCCCCCATTTCCACTTCCCCTTGTGCCACATCCCCCCTGACAGACAAATCCATGGGGTCCTGAATGGGGGTCATGCCTATATTCCCCCCCTCCAGTAGTGACTTGGCCTGGGGCTCTAACAAAACCCGAGGTACGTCACTAGAGAGTGACACTGGAGGAGGAGACTGACTGGTGCCCTTGAAGCTCAGCACCTCAGGGACACTGACTACCCATTCAGCAGGGGCTTTGTTGGGACCCCCCTCAAAGGCCAGAGGCAGAACCTGATCTTTCTTGTCTACCCCTGCCTCACTTGGGAGACCCTCTTGCCCCTGCTTTTCCTCCAGACCCTTTTCCACATTAACCCCTATAGGGTCTGGAGAGAGAGATGTGTGGTCTGGCACCGGCTGGCTGAGCTTAATAACCGGGCCAGACAATGTCACCGGATGAGGAGGAGATGTTTTGTTCCTCTTCTTGCTTTTAGAGGGAGGTGCTCCACTATAGAGCACTTCCCACTTATCAGCAACCTCCCTGTTGGTTTTATGCTTCCTCTTCCTGGGGACGTCACTCCTGGAAGAGGAGCTGCCACTAGCTGCCTCCCCTGCAGAGGGCTTATTATACCTCTGCTTACACTGTGCCCCCACACTAACTGATGTAATTATGGTGGGGGCAGATTGGGACTTGGGAGATGCAGCTGTGACACTGGGAGGACCGGTGACATTCTTCCCCTTTTTCCCCGTGTCTGCAGTCTTGCTAGAGACCACAGACACAGATGGCTTTTTTGGGGAAGAAGGAGGTTTGGAGGCCGTGGTGGTGGCTTGAGGAACGGCCTCCTTGCCTGAGCTCTGTGGGGGGGCTATGACCCTTGAGGTCCCCGCTGTTATGGGCTCAGCGGGGATGGGTGCTGTACTGACGGAGGTGCCATTTGCTGGGGCTGGGGCATGATGCTTTACATTAGGACAATTCCTACGTGTATGCCCCAACCCCTTGCAATGATAGCACTGCACCTCCGTAGTGCTGTAAAAAATCCTGTAGAGCACCCCCTCAAATGGAACCCCAAAAGACCCCTCTATGTTTTCTGCGCCCTGAGGCAGGCACATTTGTACCTGCCTCTTGAAAGAGAGCACATGACGAAGTGCTCTCTCTCTGCACCCCAGGGGAATTTTAATAAATGGTGTTTTTACTTCCCCTAGGGTTAGCAGGTGGGGGCGCAGGAGGAAGTCTGGTAGGAAGGGGGGCACATTAGAGAGTGTTACTTTTGTGCCCAACCCTTCCAGGGGTTCTATTGGGACATATAATCCCCCCACTGTGATGCCTCTCTGTATAAGAATGTGAGCAGCAGCCAGAGTACGGGTAAAGAAAACTGATTTCCCGTACATTTTGCTGGCTGCTACTATAACAGAGGGGCTGATGACATTAGCTGCAGCACGCAGATAGATATCAATGCTGTAGACCCCAGACATCTGACATTTAACCCCATGCTTCCTGGTGATCTGCCCCTCAGCCCCAGCGGTGATATTACTGGGGCCAGCAGAAACCACCTGTGACCAAGTATTAGCCACAGGGGTAGGTCTGCTGGCAGAACCACCAGGAGCTGGGGCTGCCTTATCTGCCTGGGGCCTATGCTGTGCAGTGCTGCAGCTAGGATTTTCAGGGGCCATTATTCCCCCTTTTGACCCCTGAGGCTTCTTAATGGTCTTATCCCTCATGTTTAGACCCTTTTTTTTTAGTTTATTTGTTTTATTTATTTTTATTTTTTGTTTTATGATTTTCTATTGTTTTCTTTTTTTAAATATAAAAGTGTGAAAAAGAAACAAAAAGACAAAACTAAGGGAGAGAGAGATGATGTTTGGCAGTGGAAGGGTTAATGGCCTGTTGCAAGGTGTTGCTAATTGCAACAACACAGAGAACACAGAGGCTTTTTAACCCCTCTGTGTCTCTGTGTCAGATGTAAAAAAAAGCCTTTTAAACAAAAACTTCAAATTGTTTTCCCCCCTCACTGCCTACAAAGATGTTACTTGTCTTCTCTCCCCCCAAAACATAAAACCCAACACCAAACAAACAAAACTTTAACAAAACCTGAAAAACTTTAAAAAAAAGTCAAAGTAAAAAAAGTTTCAGGAGTGAAGGTGAAGTGCTAAGGGAGGGGTGTGGCAAAGTATCCAGGAGACAGCTCACTCTCCTGGGATAGAGAGCTGAGCCTGACTCCCAGAAAACTATAACTTAAATTAAACTAAGAAAAAAACCACAAAAACTCCCAAAAATGAACAACGTCGTGCACAAAGTGCTTATAAACAGAAAGGTGTTAAAATAAAACTTGTATTTGAGGGACTAAGACCCTAAAAAGCCTTTTGTTTAGAGCTCAAGCATGCACACAACCTCTTGGCACAGTACTTGTAAGCAAGACACACACTCTGGCTAGCGGTCAAGCAAATGAACTTTGATTGATGGTTATGCAAATGCACTTAGATTTAAGAAAATAATAGTTTGGGTTTTTTAAATGTGGACTGTTGGTACCCCAACTAGACTGGATTGGTTGAACTTGGCACAGTACTTGTAAGCAGGACACACACTATGGGTAGCGGTCAAGCAAATGAACTTTGATTGACAGTCAGGCAAATGCACTTAGATTTAAGAAAATAAAAGTTTGGGTTTTTTAAAAGTAGACAACTAGTAAACAATATTATATTGTATGCGTTGTGCACACACAGTATAAGCTGTGAGCCTGACACACACACTTGCAAGCAGGGGCTAGCAGGGAGACAGGCAAATGAAGTTAGATTACACAGAAAAAAAATGATGTTATAGCCCTAAAAAGGGCTTTTTGGGGTGCTGTGTTTACAGCAGATATCTGATGAGTTAGTTCTGATTCCAAAATGGCTGCTGTCCATGAGGTGGAAGGGAGTGTATGCTGCTGATTGGCTGGAATGTGTCTGCTGACTGTGACATGCAGGGTCAAAGTTTGCTCAATGGTAAAGTATTGGGGGCGGGTCGAATCTCGCATATGTTCACTGTTCGCCGCGAACGCGAACATGCTATGTTCGGCGGGAACAATCCGCCGGCGAACTATTCGCGACATCTCTACCCCCAAGTAATAGAGCTTCATTCAACAATAGCCAATCCATGATTTTTGGTACACGTTGCCACAATTCTGCCTATTCAACTTAGTTAACTTTAAGCAAATGGAAAACATTAATTTAATTTGCCATTGCAAAACCACTTCTTTTAAATGTAATTTGCCTTTTAAAGGATTAAATGTGTAATGTGTCCTTAACTAATTTGGCTAATTGGCTGCCACAAAAAACAATGAAGTGAATTCTAGCTTGGCATATCACCTTGGACATTAGCTAATACATTATCATTATAAGGAATAGATTGCTCCGCATTTAAAGAGAGACTACTGCGTCTTTATTGATCCATACATCCTCTGCTAACTTATTGCACAACTACATGCAATAAATATTTGTAGTAGTATAAGATGCTCACTAAACTTCCCCATTCTATGTACGTTTTAATTTCATGTATATTATCTGTAGGCTGCAACGACTACTGGTAGTTATAAGATGTTTGTAGGTTTCCTTGCCTTAAAAAAAAAAAACACTCCATCTCTTTCTAATACTTTTCTTTGTGGTCACATCAGACATAATCAAATTAACACAATTAACAATTAGTAACAATTAGAATTTTTTGCCAATAATGCTAGTTTCACAGTATGGTTAAGGTATAGCGAGAACAAGATGATTAGGGAAATTGTTCTTGTTTAGTCATTGTCGTGTCAGTGACCCTATGGACCACAGCATGCCATGCACATCTGTCAGCCACTGTCCCTCTGAACTCCAGCAAGTTAATATTCATTGCTTCAATTACCTCATTTGTCCATCTCTGCCTCTGCCATCCCCTCCTTCATGTGCCTTCAATCTTTCTCAGCATCAGAGTATTTTCTAGGGAATGCTGTCTTCTCATTATATCGCCAAAATATTGGAGCTTTAGTCTCATAATCATGCCATCCAGTGAACAGGTTTGGCTTGATTTCCTGAAGTATTGATTGATCTTCTTTCAGTCCAAGGAACATCACAATTCAAAGGCATCAAGTGAATAGTGCAAAACAAAAACATGCTAATACAATAGGGTTTAAAGATGTTTTTGCCTCAAGCTTTTGCTAGGTGTGCCTCATCATTTTGGATGTTATGTAAAAGATAATGCAAGTATAAGAATGTTTATGAATAATTTGGCTTAACAATTTCAACTCAAATTTTCAACGGCCGAGCATCTTTGTTAAGAGGTAAGTCAACCTTGAACTTGAATAGACACACTGCTGCTCTTATCAAAGGATAACTGGGCATGTCTCCTGGCTCTCACGTAGTGTTGCCAATGTTCGGTGTGCTGCAATATTCTTTGCCACAAGCAATCATGGCACACTTAGCAACTGTTCTAATGCAGCAAAAACAGACACACACCCCTTAAAGAAATACTCTCCAATAGCCTTGACCCCATATGGGCATATGTTCAAAAAATATCACGTTCTTCCAGAGTGCTAGTTCTGTTATTTATATTTGCACATTCAGACCATAAGCATGGCCACACCTAACAGAGGACAGGTTCACTGGTATTGGGAAAGCAAGAAAAATGCAAGAGAGGCTAAACAAATTAATTTAAAATACAGCTTACAAGATCCCTCGTATCTTGCTGTCCTGGGACATGAGAAATCCTGCCATGCATTACATAAAGCAATGTTATCAATTTGGCTGAATGAAAAAATATATAAAATGAGTATTCAAATAAATTATCTGCAGTCAGTCTACAGTCACAGGTATTTAGACTAGCACATTTCTCCTTGTTCCTAGGATACCACATATGTTTATGTTATTTGACAAATTGGGTTTTACTTATAACAAAGCAGCATATCTGATTCAATTTAAAAAATCTTCACAGTCCTAGTTTCTCAGTATATTACATAACGGTACCTAGAATCCAAGTTTTTTTATATTCAAGAATTAACTCTGACGCTACATTTAGGGCTGAAATTATTAAAGCACAAACCGAGATGTCTTGGTACTAGGTGACAATTTTTCCAAAATAAAAATTGATGGCCAATCACATATATTATCCTGCAACGACTTTTGACAATATGCCCAAACTCAGGTTCAGCAAACTGAATGAAAAAGGCAGAGAACGATGTGTCTGTGTTTGTCGGTACTAGACTTATGCCTATGATTTTTCCCACACTTGCACCTGCCATCGGAGATGTTCCTATGTGCAGTCTACAAGGTTTGGAGGAAGGTGAGTGCTGAAACTTATTGGCACCATGGCCTCACTTGGGAATCCCCCCCCCCCCCCCCCCCCTGCTGATAACACTCTGAGCCTGGTACCTAGTGCTGTCCCTACCTTAACCTGATGCGCGCCCCTCAACTTCCCTAATCTGCATTCTGTGCCAATGTGCATCCTGTCTGTGGCTGTAAATGATAATGTGCATCCTGTGCCTATAAGTGCCAATGTCCAGCCTGTGTCTGTAAGTGCCAATATGCATTTTTTGCTTTTAAAGTGAAGTTAAATTCTCGGATTCCAATGTAATATAATTTTTTTCTTTTGAAGGTTTTGTATACAAAAACACCATCATAGAAAAAAAGGGGGGTGAGGAATTTATAATATTGATCTTTATTATGTCTGTGAATTAAAATGAAAAAATGGCAAAAATAAAAATAGTCTAAAAACAAACTTGGATGACTATTATGCTAATCAACATAATGTAACGCTACAATTGTGAGCACTGATTAATACAATCTGAATGCCGTTACTATTGAATATATGTACTACAGGGTCCACTATCACAGGGGATTTATTTAAAATATTCTATTTTGTATGTGTGGCTACGCTTTTGCTGCTTAATGAGTACCGGTCTCAAGAAAATCCCAGTGTGTACCAATTGTTGCTATTTTGTTAATACTATGTTTCTATACAAAATAGATTAGAGAATTATTTGTTTATCTATCCAAAGTGTAGGCCTTTGTTTGCAAATTAAAATAAGACCCGGATCGATTCTAAATAGAATCGCATCGAAGAACACTATCTAGCAGGATCTGTTATCCTGACAAGGCTTCTGAGTGCCAAAAACAAGTCAGTGTTGCCATTCTTTACAGAGTAGGTTATTAATACCTGTATTATTTGATGTCAAAATAAACACAGTTGAATTGAAGAATCTGTTGCTTCAAGCATGAGCAGCGAAAGCTCTGCAGTAGTAGGCCTAATTGTTAGTGTTTTAGCCTACAAAACATCACTTTTTACAAACAAAACTATGAGTCCAAGATCATCTGCTGAACCGAACCATACCCAACTGCAGTGGGCTACATCAAATTTCAATTACACATGACTGAGGCCTAGGCTGGGCTTCCATCATTCCCAGCCTTTCCTGATTTTTCCTTCAATCAGAGTAAAATCCCAATAACTAGAGCTGTCATACACAACCCCAGCAACAGTGATAGCCACAACAGGGAGACACAACATCCTCCACGAAAAGAAATGTGACAGGCAGAGCTAAAGACGGAGGCTACACACCACTTGAGCAACCCAAGCCAGGAGAAACATTAATAGAGGCATGAATCTACAAAAGAGACCATCGACAGGCGGCACAAACAACGCAAGAGGCCAATAGGAAACAAAGACCAACCACAACTAACACAGACAAGGTACCCCCAGGAGAAGCTAGGAAAAAAACAAAGGAAAGGTCTATAAAGCACGTATTATTGGTGTGGGGGGATAACGCTGCATACCCAAAGCCCTAACGCACTAAATCCACTCACATATTCAACACTGCGCTGTATAAGGCGACCAAAGGACAATCACACCACCATATATTTACTGCTGCGTCACACAGCTATACCCCCCTTATTGAAAAACTTACTTTAAAATTGAAACCAACTGAAGCAACCTGCCATATTTTGCAATTTTTATTAACTTTAATGAACCTTGTAAATAAACAATCAAACCTTACCACAATATCAAAACTCCCAACTAAAGGGTTAAGCTACCCAGTCAAGTTGAAGAAAACAAAAAAGGTGCAGCTTATCCCAGGTGATGAAAAACTCAAGGTTTACTCCTGACTTCCAGCAAAAGCAAATATGAAAATTCTCCTGTAACTATACTCATTTTAAATTTCATACAGCTTCTTATGCCTCTCAACTAGGCCAACGCTTTTAAATACACTACTTCCCTACTCTCAAGGTGGGATCCTCTCAAACAACCAAACAACTAATTTGTCAAGTTAAAGAATAACAAATCTATACAAACTAAGCAAAGTCTGTAATATTTAAAAACTCTCCACACCTTACATTTAAGATCACCTTGTTTTTCCCATTAGACTTGTTTTACCCTTCAAATTCACTTTATCATATGCTTAGTATAAGAAATCTCTCAACCCCTTATATGCAACTTTCCCTTCAAAAATGACAACAATAAAAAGTGAAGCCAGGCAATGCTGTTTGTCACACAATGTGATCCTCTCCCACTCTACTTTACTGTCCTCGCGATGAGCGCCTTTGGTGTTCATCGCGGGCATTGCAATGAGCGCCTTTGGAGCTCATTGCGAGTCTCTCCCTGTCTACTTCCCTGCCTCCCTTGTGTCTCATTTCCCCCTCCTCTCCCTCCCTTGTGTCTCCTTTCCCCTTCCTCTGCCTCCCTTGTATACCCCCCCCATGTTTTTATCTCCCTCCTGTGTCTCTAACCCTCTCCCCTGTGTCTCTATCTCATATCATATCTATGATATGCCTATAAAGTTCACAAGTTTACACCACCAAATCTTAAATCTGATACAAGTGTCTTCAAGTTTATTACAACATAAGCGACAAAATGGGCAAACCCAAAAAGATCATCACTAATAAAAACATTCCTGAAATATTTAGAGCTCAAGATGCTCAAAAATCTCCATCACAAGGCTCTGGCCAATCTGATGCCTCAAAAAACGAAGATAATATAGAGCAATCACCCTAACATATGGAATTAGCAGAACGCTCACTAGCTAAAAAAGAAAAAATGCTCCACAACATTACCCACGCAGTTGATGGTCTTATAAAAGATATACACTCACTGGGACAAAGCACACAATTACTTGAAGAAACAACAGATCACATAATTGAAAATCAAGAAAGAGACAAACAAGAAATTGCACAAAATTCTTCTAGAATTCAAGAACTAGAAAATAAAGTAGAAGATTTAGAGAACTGACCCCGCAGGCACAACATCAGAATCAGAAAGATCCCCAAAAGCACCCTAGATCTGAAGCAATATGTCAAAGCAGTAATTAAGCTCCATCTTACCTATTTTTTTTCACAGCACCAGAGCACTTTATTAAAAGCACAAGGATATTAGAAGGTCTAGAACACTAAGCACTTTATGTGCCTACTATATTAATTGAATGCAAAATCTCAATACCTTAATAGCTCAAAAACTTAGAACAGTTATACAATATAATAAACACTAGCGACTTGCCCATAAAAAAAATGACGATCAATACAATTTGAAGCCATGGGAATGCTGTTCGAGCCATAATTGCAACCGTTTTGTACTGTGAGGACCTTCGGCACTCATTTCGAGGCTTGCGCTGAGCGTCTTCAGCCTCTCATGTCGTGTACTTTTGGTCCTCTGAGAGAGATATATATTTCTATGTATATGTAGTTAAGTAATAATTAGTGATTTATTCAATTAATTAATTAAGTGATAATGAATTATTTATGAAATAAATTAATATACTTTATTTATAATTGATATTTATATATGCAGCAAGTAATAGGCTGAAGAGCTAACAATCTGTTTGTATTTTGCGTCTGCATAGATTATACATTATGAGTGTTAGTGCCCTGCTTCTAAAGAGTAATGAACGTTCCAAGTGTGAATTCTAAATAGGCTGCGTGCGCGAGTTAAAGTCGTTGGTTTATTGCGTAAAGCGGGATTGTATAGTCGTAATTAATGTGGTATGCGTCTCGTGAGCATTTTCCTGCTTTTCTAATAGTGTATGTTGTAGGTCGTAGTGTGATGTGGAAAGTGCTTCGCGGTTTGCAGTGTTTTGCACAGTCTGGGGTCATGTAGCCTTGTTTTAATTTTTTCCGGCTTCCATTCTTTTCCTTGCTTAGGCGATTTTCATGTGGCGAAAATCGTCTAAATCGAGTTAAATTTGCTTTAAAAACATAAACTAATCAACACTCTTCTGCATAAACTAGAGCTTATAGACGCATGGAGGGTACATCATCCTGATGACAAAGAATATACATAATTTTCCCATATACATAGTTACATAGTAATTAAGGTTGAAAAAAAGACTTTCAGTCCATCAAGTTCAACCTTTTAAGACCTCCTCTGATCTGCAATGTGCGAATTAAAAATTAATTAGTTGTTAATTCATTATTAATCAATTATTTAATTATTTATTTTTTCTTTTATTTGTAATTATTAATTAATCCAGAGGAAGGCAAACAGAAAAAAAACTTAGGCAATCATCTCAAAGGGAAAAAAATAATTAATTCCTTCCTGACCCCAGATACTGGCGATCGGATTTCTCCCTGGATCAATACTGTCTCTCTAATTATCCATGATAACCCTGAATTACCTTTTTAATTAGAAATAAATCCAGTCCCATTTTAAAGTTATCTATCGAATCCACTGTCACCACCTCCTCTGGTAGAGAATTCCACAGATTAACCACCCTTACTGTGAAGAACCCTTTTCTTTTTTTAAGGTGGAATCTTTTTACTTCTAACCTCAAGGGATGTCCTCTTGTCAGTTCAAAACCTCTTGGCACAAAAAGCTCCCTTGACAAATCTTTATACTGACCCTGGATGTATTTATATAAGGTAATCATATCTCCTCTTAGATTCCTTTTTTCTAGAGAAAATAAGTTTAATTTGGTTAGTCTTTCTTCATAACTTAGCCCCTCCATTCCCTTTATTAGTTTTGTTGCCCTCCTCTGTACCCTTTCCAGCTCTAAAATGTCCTTTTTATGAAGTGGTGCCCAAAATTGTACTTCATATTCCAAATGAGGGCGTACTAGAGATTTGTATAGTGGCAGAATTATATTTGCTTCCCTTGCTTCTATATCCTTCTTAATACATTGTAATATGTTAATTGCCTTTGCAGCTGCTGCTTGGCTTTGAGCACTGTTACTTTGGTGGTTGTCCACAAGCACTCCCAAATCCCTTTCAATATCTGATACACCTAGATTTGCTCCATTAAGATTATAAATTGCATGGCTATTTTTCCTTCCCAGATGCATAACTTTACATTTATTCGTATTAAATCTGCCATTTAGATGCCCATTCCTCAATTTTATGTAAATCCCTTTGGAGGGAAAGCACATCATGATCTGATTTAATTACCTTGCCCAACTTCGTGTTATCAGCACAACTTCGTGTCACCACCTCTAAGTCATTAATAAATATGTTAAAAAGGAGAGGACCTAATACTGAACCCTGAGGAACTCCACATACCACATTAGTCCAATTGGAGTATGTTCCATTTACAACAACCCTTTGCTTCCTGTCTTTTAGCCAGCTCTCAATCCATGAGCAGATATTTAATGCAATTCCTGTATCTCTTAGTTGGCACAATAGTCTCCCATGTGGCACTGTATCAAAAGCCTTTGCAAAATCCAAAAAGACTACATCCACTGAGTTGCCTTGATCCAGGTTCCTACTAACCTCCTCGTAGAAACGAATTAGATTTGTTTGACATGACCTATCCCTGATAAGTCCATGTTGACTCCTACTTTTCAAATAGACATATTATTTTATATTATCCCTTATTAACCCTTCTAAAACCTTTTCCACTACAGAAGTGAGGCTCACTGGTCTATAATTCCCCGGATTTGCTCTTGCTCCCTTTTTAAATATTGTTATCACATCTGCTTTTCTCCAGTCATCTGGTAGAGACCCTGTGTTGAGTGAATCTTGCAAAATTAAATATAATGGTTTGGCTATTACAGAACCCAGTTCCCTCAGTACCCGTGGATGTATTCCATCAGGACCCGGGGCTTTATAAACATTTATTTTTTCCAACCTCTTTTAGATTATTTCCTGTGTTAACCAATTATTTGGCAAAGGTAGTATAGCCCCATTATGTTGCAGTGTCCCAACCACTGGTACCTCCCTTGTGTATACCAAAGAAAATAACCTATTTAACTCATCTGCCTTTTTCTGGTCACTAATTTTCAGATGGCCTGTGTCACATTGTAATGTTCCTATAGCTTCCTTCCTCACCTTCTTCCCATTAATATACTTACAAAATATTTTAGGGTTAGTCTTACTCTCTTTTGCAATTAATTTTTCAATTTCAATTTTAGCCAGTCTAATAGCGCTTTTGCAAGGCTTGTTGATTTCCTTGTACTCCCGTAAAGCAGTCTCTGTCCCCTCTTGTTTGTATAATTTAAATGCCTGTTTTTTACTCTGTATCTTTATCTTTAACTCATTGTTAAGCCACATTGGATGGGATTTACTCCTTTTACTTTTATTCCCATAGGGTATATGCCGATTTGTATGTATATTCAGTAAGCATTTAAATGTTGTCCATTTATGTTCAGTGTTTTTATCTTTCAGTTCTCTGTCCCAGTCTATACTTTGTATTGCTGCCCTTAGACCGTTAAAATCTGCCCTTTTAAAATTAAGAGATTTTGTTGGCCCCTTAAAATTTTATTTTTTTAATTCAATCTCAAATGAGACTGTGTTGTGATCACTGTTTCCCAAAGGTTGCACTATTCCAACATTCAATACTATATCAATATTATTTGTGATGACTATAAAATAGTTTCATTTCTAGTAGGCTCTTGTATAACCTGGGCGAGATAATGATTGTGTACTCAAGAACCTGCTCCCCTTAGCTGAACTGCTGGTCTCATTTATCCAGTTTATTTCAGGGTAATTAAAATCTCCCATCATTAGAACTTGCCCATGCTTAGCTGCATTTCCAATCTGTAACAATAATTGTATTTTCTCACTTTCAGCTATATTTGGGGGTTTATCGCATACTCCTACTAATATTCTTTTCGAATTTGCTGCGCCGGTATTTAACTCTACCCACAAACATTCAACTTTATCACTAGGTCCACCATAAATATCTTCTCTGACTATCGGCTTAAATTCAGGCTTAACATACAGACAAATGCCTCCTCCTCTTTTACCATTGCCTCTATCTTTCCTAAATAGGTTATAACCATCCAGATTAACAGTCCAGTCATGAGATTCATCCCACCATGTTTCGGTAATGCCTATTAAATCCCATTTTTCATTAATTGCTAATAATTCTAACTCTCCAATTTTTCCTGGCAAGCTTATGTTATGAGTCTGAAGTTCTGAAGTGCCTGCCACTGTACTTGAGTTACTTAGTACTACCTCCCTATTGACTATACTACCCCTCCCCCATCTCCTCCCCTATGAGTTGTTAATTCATCCCTTATACCCTCTACACTTTCTACCCCATTACTTATATCTAGTCCCTCCCCCCACCTGCTAGTTTAAAAACTTCTCCATCCTTTCTACCATCCTATCCCCTAGCACAAAAGCTCCCTCATCATTATTGTGCAATCCATCCCTGCTGTAGAGATTGTACCGAAGTGAGAAGTCAGCCCAGTGCTCTAAAAACCCAAACCCCTGCTTCGTGCACCACATCTTTAGCCATGCATTAACCTCCCTAAGCTCCTTCTGCCTCCCTGGGCTAGCACGTGGCACTGGTAGTATCTCAGAAAATACTACCTTGGAGGTCATTGCCTTCAGCTTATTACCAAGTTCTCTATCTCCATCTTCCACTAACTAACGAATATGTACCAAGACCGCCGGTTCATTTCCAGCCCCTCCCAGTAATTTGTCTACCCAATCCACAACATGACAAACCCGAGCACCCGGGAGACAGCAAACTGTTTGATTGCTGGGATGTGGTGATAAATGACCCTGTCTACCTTCCTAATAATAGAGTCCCCTACCACCAAAACCTGTCTGTTGCTCTGCCTATTCTGCCCTCCCACTCCTCCAGTAGAACTGTTCTCCCGGCTGTTAGAGGGAATAGCTCTATCTGGCAATGCCATTCCTGAATGGACATCCCCCACAGTTTCACTCAATCTGGCAAATCTGTTGGTGTTTGCCAACTCAGAACTGACCTGTCTCCTCCTGTTCCCTCTGATTCCCCTTCTAACTGTAACCCAGCTACCTTCTTGGACATCCTCACTAGCCCCAGCTCCACCCTCCATGCTAGGCCCAGCTAAACTGTGCTCCGAGAGCACCAACCCCCTTTCCAGTGGAGCAATATCACTAAGTGCTGCAATTCTCCTCTCCAGATCTCCAATTTGAGCTTCCAGCGAGGCAACATGCTCACACCTCTCACAGAGGTATGGACCCTGGATCATCTGTTCCAGTGTTGCATACATATGACAGGATGTACACTGAATGAGGTTGCCACTGGACTGACTCATAATTATTATTATTGTCTACAAAATTTCAGTGGGAAAAATAAAGAATATAAAATATATTTGTATACATTTTTCCTCCTTTGCACTATAAATCTGCCCTCCCTTTTATTTGAAGTCCCTCCTTTTATTTAAACTCCTACACTTTTACTAGAATTGCACTTGAGACTAGACATGTTCGCTCACAAGTTCGCCCCTTCTGTTTATATTAACTTCTGCCTTCTCACCTGAACACAATTAGTGCCCTCTGCAATTTATTAGCCTTTACATGCAAAGGAAAATCCACTTGCAAACAGCCCCAAACAGCTCACAAACCTTTTATACTAGTTTAACAGGCAAACAAGCCACACCCCTCTCACCTGGGCACAATTAGTGCACTCTGCAATTTATTAGCCTTTACCTGTAAAGGAAAATCCACTTGCAAACAGCCCCAAAACAGCTCACAAACCTTTTATACTAGTTTAACAGTCAAGCCACACCGCTGTCCCCTGGGCACAATTAGTGCACTCTGCAATTTATCAGCCTTTACCTGTAAAGGTAATCCACTTGCAAAAAAATAATAATCCATAATTCATATTCTAGGATAGATGCCTTATTAATAGATTTCAAACTATTTGACCATTCAAAAAAAGCCCAAATACTCCCATGCCCCTGGTCAGATCACTCCTCTGTATCAATTAACATTGATTTAGGCATTCACCTTAAAACTAAATTTAACTGGAGACTAAATTAAATGCTGATCTCAAATCCCTCCATCCAAACTCAAGTTGAAGAAGATCTCAAACTCTATTTTTCCCAAAATTACCATATATACTCGAGTATAAGCCGAACCGAGTATAAGCTGAAGCACCTATTTTACCACAAAATACTGGGTAAAATGAGTAACTCGAGTATAAGCCGAGGGTGGGAACTGTGCTGCCCCCTGTGTCCCTCTTGTGCCCTCTGTGTCCCCCCTCTCTCTCCCATGTCTCTTCTCCCCTCTCCCTTCCCTGTGTCTCTTCCCCCCTCCCTTATCACCCTCCTCAACCCCCCTCCTCATTCTCAACCTCCCTCCTCAACCCCACTCCTCATCCTCAACCTCCCTCGTCAACCCCCTCCTTAGCCCCCCATCCTCAACCCCCTCCTCAACCTCCCTCCTCATCCTCAACCCCCTCCTCAACCTCCCTCCTCAACCCCCCATCCTCAACACCCCTTAACCTCACTCCTCAACCCCCCATCCTCATCCTCCCCCCTCAACCCCCCCATACTCATCCTCAACCCCCCTCCTCAACCTCAACCTCCCTCCTCATTAACCCCCTCCTCAACCCCCTCATCCTAAACCCACCTCCTCACCCCCCCATCCTCAACCCCCCATCCTCAACCCCCTCCTCACCCCCCCTCAACCTCAACCCCCCTCTTCAGCCTCAACCCCCCTCCTCAACCTCCCTCCTCCTCATCAACCCGCTCCTCAACCCCCCCATCCTTAACCCCCCTCCTCAACCCCCCATCCTCAACCCCCTCCTCAACCCCCCTCCTCATTCTAACCCCCCTAAATACATCCCCATCTACCTTTCCCCTCACTTACCTGCTTCTTCTCCGGCATCTGCTCCTTCCATCTTGACCCGGCACGCATGTGACGTCACATGCGCGTCGCCTCATTAGCATATACCAGGTGCCGGCACCCGGTATATGCTAATGATGCGGAGCGCATGTGACGCGACATGCTCGCCGGTCAAGACGGAAGGAGCAGAGGCTGGAGAAGAAGCAGGTGAGGGGGAGGTATTTAAAGGGGAAAAAGTGAGGAGGGGGGTTTAGAATAAGGAGGGGGGTTGAGGATGAGGAGGGGGGAGGGAAAGAGACACGGGGGGGTTAGAGAGACACGGCGGAGGGTTAGAGAGACACGGAGGGGTTCGAGAGACACAGGGGGGAGTGACTCGAGTATAAGCCGAGGGGGCCCTTTTTAGCCTTAAAAAAAAGGGCTGAAAAACTCTGCTTATACTCGAGTATATACGGTATATTCCAGGAACTGGAATCGGCTGGATTTGGGTTACCCATAAAGCCTTCATCAGGGGCACTCTAGCAACATAAATCTAAAAGAGACCAAAATATTTAAAGAATTATATCACCTCAAAAAAACAAAACGAAATTAAACATTCCACCATAATTAGGCAAAAAAAATAGAAAACTAGAATATAATTAGACATTATTCTTTTAGATAAAACTGAAAAAGCCATTAGGAAAACTCGCCAAAAATGTTATACCCAAGTAAACAAACCTTCACCCATGCTGGCTAAAAAAAACTCAGAAGTAAACAAAGTTATAATCAAATTTATCAAATGAAAACCCCACATGGGAATATTTCCATGAGTTAAACTACAATTCAAAAAACATTTGCAAATTACTTTCAAGATATTTACTCCTTCCGCCCCCTCTCACTCAGGATCCTACTCTCACAAATCACAAATTGATGAATTTCTTTCTGGGATTCAGCTGCCACAAATTGAGGAATCACAGGCAGAGACCCTAGCAGACCCCATAACTGCTGAGGAAATTAAGCAGGCTATTAAGGCCACGAGATCACATGCAGCACCTGGTCCGGATGTATTCACAAATTTTTATTATAAACAATACATCGATCTCTTGCTACCGCACCTCCAAGAATTTTTTAACAGTTTCCTTTCTGGTTCTTCATTCAGACCAGAATTTCTAGAGGCTAAAATTATCATAATACCCAAAGAGGGGAAAGACCCAGCACAGTGCGGTAGTTATAGACCGATCTCGTTGATCAACACGGACCTCAAATTATATTCCAAAATAATGGCAAACAGATTGGCCCCATTGTTGCCGGCCGTGATCCATCCAGACCAGGTAGACTTCATCTCAGGTAGAGAAGCACCCGACAACACCAGGAGAATCTTTAACCTGATAGACTTGGCTACCAGAGAGGATATCCCGCTAATGCTCTTATCTTTAGACGCCGAAAAGGCATTTGATAGGATAGACTGGACTTTTATATGGAAAACATTGGCGAAGTTTGGTCTGGGGGACGGCTTTTTGAAGGGCATTATGCCTTTATACAGCGATCCCAGAGCATGTATTCTATATCAGGGATTTGTGTCCAAACAATTTAATATTACTAGGGGAACTAGACAGGGCTGCCCACTCTCCCCCTTGCTCTTCGCCCTTAGTCTTGAACCATTGGCAGCGGCAGTTAGAAATTGTTCAAACATTAAAGGAGTGCAGATTGGCCCTAATGAGCATAAGCTCAACCTTTTTGCAGACGATATCATGCTGTCACTTACAGATCCAATACCAAGCCTGCCTAATTTATTCCAATTGCTCACAGACTTTGGCAGAGTGTCAGGGTTCAAAATCAACACTAACAAGAGCATAGCCCTCAACATTACACTACCCCAAACGATGAAACAGAACTTAGAAAACAGCTTTCCCATAAAATGGGCCCCCAAACAGATAACTTATTTGGGTATTCATATTCCGCGGTCTATAGCGTTGGTATACGAGGCAAATTTTCCTCCTTAACGTCTCATGGTTGAGCAGAATAAATTCCATCAAGATGAATGTGATTCCCAAACTATTATACCTATTTAGGACAATCCCAACCCCGATCAGGTTACCTGACCTTAGAGTGTTGCAAAAAACACTTTTTAAGTTCGCCTGGAATAACAAGAAACCAAGAATTAATAGAACCACAATGTGTGCGCCTAAACAGAAAGGGGGGCTAGCCTTCCCTGATCTAATCAAGTATTATAAGGCCACTAGATTAGCTCAAACCACGACCTGGTTTAAAAAAGAGGCCATACCGGTGTGGGCAGACATAGAGAGGCAACTTCTAGAAGACAAGCATTGGGTACTATCGCAGGGTTTATGGCTTAGCTTAGGTTGGGACCTACAAACAGGAGAGTTACCGATTTGTATTAGCCACTCTTTGAAATTATGGAAAGACCTGAACAGAAGGGTGAACCTCCTGAGCGTGGGTTCTGGCTTGATTCCACTATGGCAATCTCACAAAGGTCAGCACCTCAATAAATTTACCCAGATGAAATGGTGGATAAAGAACAAAATAACAATTGTGGCAGATACCTGGGTGACCGCACAAAGCAACACATCGTCAATTATCACTGACATAATTCAGGTGCCACATAGAGAGTGGCTTAATCTGATGGCAATTAATGAGACACTAACACACTCTACGAAAATCAACAAATATCATACCAAATCTGCCTTCGAGAAATGCTGTATCAACAATCCCGGAGGTAAGGCCAATATAGCCATCATTTACAATCAGATGGTGTCTCTCACCAACAGGGTTAAACCACATTACCAAACTGCATGGGAGGCTGACTTGCAGGTAACTCTAGACGACAGCCAATGGAATAAGATCCTCAAACAAGCCAATACCTCTTCACTAAACGTGACACTAAAAGAAAACTCTTTTAAGACAATAATGAGGTGGTACCTTACACCAGCAAGACTCCATCTTCTGAACAAAACACACCCTGACACATGTTATAGGGGCTGCACAGACACTGGTACACTGATTCACATGCTGTGGGAGTGTCCGAAAATAAGACCCACACGGACAGCAACATACGACCTATTAGAAACACTTTTGGGGACCACAGTAACACAAAAGCCTGAGGAAGCTTTGCTAGGCCTTCCAATTACGGGGCTATTCAAATCAATTCAAACAATGTTTAACAACACAGATATTTTTGGCCACGAGATGCATCATAGCTAAACACTGGAAACTTACCTCCCCTACTCACATTGAAGTACTTCACAAAATCAGGTTCATTCGGGCTATGAGCTCACTTTCAGCTGAAATTGATGAAAGATACTGTCGATGGGCCTCCTGCTGGGACTTATGGACTCTACGAGGTCCACAATAAGGTTCGTGTGAACTACTTTTATGGGTTGACCTGATGTTTGATCTATGGTTTCACCTTACTGTACCTCCTGGACACATGTCTGCTTTGAGGAATGTATATATGTTCATGACCTTGTGTGACTTTATATATATGTTTTACATGTTCATGTGTTATTCTTACCAAAAAAGAAAAACTTTGAAAGAAACTTTTTGATATATCTTGTTGATACTTGAGAGATTTGTTATATGATTTGCTGAACTTACGATGTTCTATTTGTTTATTCTTTCAATAAAAAAGTTAATTATAAAAAAAAAGATATTTACTCCTCACATTCTAAAACCAGCAACTTTATAATACAAGATTTCCTGAAAAGATATGACTTGCCCACAGTCTCTACTCAGAAACCTAACCTACTAAATGCACAAGTTACCTATAAAGAAATTAGCAACACCATTAACAATCTTAAATTAGGTTAATTACCGGGACTTGATGGTTACTCAAATGTTTACTATAAAACTTTTTCCAACATTCTTATTCCATACTTGACGAGACTATTTAACGCTATACTGCAAGACAAAATAATGCCTCCAGAACTAAATCAAGCCAATTTTATATTTTTTCCTAAAACAGGACGCGATCCACTCAACGTTAACATTTTTTGCCCAATATCTCTATTAAATGGAGATAGAAAAATACTAGCGAAAATAATGTCAATAAGGCTGGTCAAATTTCTCCCCAGACTGATCGATAAGGATCAAGGCCATATTAAATTCCAGCATCGTAAGGTCAACGTGTAGCACGTAAGGTTTACGTGGCTATTAAATTAGAATGGGGGGCGAGCTATGAGCGAGAAAGGCTATTTCGTAAACCAGTTCTCGTCCGTCGGGATTGCAAGCTCGAACGCAAACAATGAAACAATCACGTAGGTACAAGTTCAGATGGAGCCAATGGAAAAAGAGATAGTTAGCGTTACGTCACTGAAAAAGGAGAGGGTAGATTTCAAAGTCCTATGTGCTTCAATTACAGTGTGCGATCGGACCCACAGTCCAGATCTAATGCAATATTAATAAAGCAGTAAATATGAGAGTCTATTACATGCAAGTTACAGTATATGCCTTAGCATATTGATTGCAGGGATCAATATAACACAAAACATAAACATGAAATAAAGTATTTTTCGGGGCCGATTTGCGGGCTTCAGAATGTTGTGCTATTAATTCTAAGACCTAACATCACCTTCCCTTATAATAAATGTACAGTAGAGTGATTTTATTTGCATTACAAGTTCTACGTATTGGACTTTACCCCCTTGCGCGTGCTCTCGAGCACACGTTGGGCTTTGGGCTCCAATTGCGTCATACATGCTTGCTCACGAGTGACCACGTTGCAATTTAATAGCTGAATTTAAGTAGTGGTTACGGGAACTTCAGATCAAAGGATTTACATGTGCAATGTTCAATGTTTCTCAGCACATAGCCTATTCTCGGCAGTTAACACGCAAAGCCCGCTGTGAGCAATGTTACAGGGCTAATTTAATACCCGTAACACGTAAATCTGGAGTTACGGGCTACGTGTTACAACGTAGCTCCAATTTAATGAGGCTGCAAGTCAGCTTTATACCATTTACACAAGTGGGAGACAATAACCGGAGAATACTAAATATATTCCATCTAGCTAAATATACTAATACCCACTATGCACTCTAGCCCTCGATTTGGAAAAAGCCTTTGATTCCATTGAGTGGCCCAGTCTACATGTGGTATTAACTAAATTAGGAATCAAGGGAAATTTCATTAATCTTATTATGACATATTATCAGGATCCAATAGCATACCTCAAATTACCAGGCAAATCTACTGATCACATTCAAATTCAAAGATGGACAAGACAGGGATGCCCCCATCACCTTTATTATTCGCCTTAGCTATAGAATCCTTAGTCTAAGCCATCCGGACCGATTCTAAAATACAAGGTTTTACAACAGGCCTATATCAATTCAAATGTTGTGAGCCTTAATGGATACCCTTGAAACCTTTGGTCAGATTTCTGGCCTTAAGGTAAACCTTAAAAAACAGAGGTTATAGGAGCTCAAATCCCAAACCATATATTAGACCAAATTAAGGAAAAATATACATTCTTATGGCCGAATTCCCACCTTAAATACCTTGGCCTAAATTTAACCACGGCATTGTCTGATTTAGATAAAGCCAACTACACACCCCTCTTGAAAGAACTGTCCACAGACCTCTCTAAATGGAATACATTTCAGATCTCTTGAACAGGAATGATAAACGTGACTAAAATGAACATATTACCTAGAATAGTATATTATTTCACATCATTACCCATTCCAATTAATGTAACACATATAGAGAAACTTAAAAAACAAGCCTTTAGATTCATATGGCAAATTAACCATCCACATTTTCTTTATCCCCCAGGCACATTCAAAAGAACATTAACCAATTATGGGTCTTTATTGAAAATCTCTAAATTACACCATTTCATTGGTATTCATTATAATGGACCCCCACAATTCCTACCATGGGCTCTAGACTTACCAACCCCATGATTAAGTTATCCTTAAAAAACTGGGCTTGGGCCAACTTGAGAACTCAACTAAAACACAAAATGTCACCTCTGACCCCTACTCTCACTTCACCACAAATACTTAAAAATATGGGAGAAGACTACAAAGCATAGTGGCCTATTAATAAACTAGATAGAATAGAAGCTTGGCTCGTAGATGAACAACTACTCTCAATAGATCAATTTAAAACCAAATTTAAATTGCCCCGTAAAGAATTCTGCAACTTTAACAAAATCAGACATCATATCACCTCTATGATCTGGACTTGGGGAATACCTCAATCCTCCTGGCTATCTTGTATTTGCAATAAAGCCCCAGTAACCAAAGGAATCTTGGGGATCCTTTATTCAATTCTAAATCATCCTCCGACTAACCAAAATGTATTAGACAATGGGAATGAGATCTAGGAGTCCCATGGGACCACCAAAAGTGGGAAAATATATGTTCAAAGTTAAAAAAAGGATCAGTTTACTTTAGCTATTTAGAAACAGCAACTAAAGTCCTACATAGAGCATATTTTACCCCAGACAAACTTCATAAACTCAACCCAACTGCAAAGAAAAAGGTACCTTCCGCCATATTTGGTGGGCTTTTCGGTTAGGTCAAAACATGTGTTCTAATATCACCAAAGTAGCATCTGAGACCCTAAATACCACAATCAAGCCCTCAATAGACCTTTGCCTTTTAGGTATACTTAACCCCCACATCACTAAAAATCTAAATAAATGGCTTATATGGCAATACTTTTTATTATTCAGGATAACCAAAAATCAAATAACAATAAGTCATTTCAAACAACAATGTCAATTTAGAAGAGCAAAAGTTACACAATCTTGCCGAAATAACATTACCATTTTACAATCCCTAATATAAATGCAAATAATAACGAAATATTAGCTAAGAGAGTTATATATTCTAATTATCCTTCAATTTCCTTAGTGTTTTAGGCTTAATAGAAAAATCAAACAAATAACTAATAAAAGAAATAGCTAGGGAAAATCTAGATATTTATAAACATATATTTAGTTCTCCCGGATGCCTTCTCAGAAGGTTAGATCCCTATAACAACCCAGAGGGATAGTCCAGAGCCGCCATTTTGATACTGCTGAGCTAATGGATGAGTGTTCATAATATACAACTAAACTATGTACATAAAAACATAATAAGTTGATACATTTATGACTCATTACCCTGGTAGACTGTATAACAAAATCAAAGGAGGAAAGCGGTCGCTTGACCCCCCCCTAATTTCACCCTGAGTTGCACTACGGTAGATCTTAGAGGGAGTAAATGTGGAGACCAGATTATTGTGTCCCAAGAGTAGGGAAACATTTGTGTATTTTCTATGAATGTCCATATTGGTTGGTGATTAATGGAATGAGCCAGGGGTATAAATGCCAATTGAGCTGCTCGATAGTAGTTTAGAAGATTGGGACACAATAGACCTCCTTCAGTTCTACGTTTATCACATATATAGTTGTGAGCATACGAGTTGTTGCTAACGCTTGCCAAAGGCGCTCCTTGCCAGCAACTGCGACCCTCGCAAACTTTACGCCGTAACGCAAACAACATACGACACAGCAACTGCGACCCTCGCAAACTTTACGTCGTAACGCAAACAACATACGAGACACGTTACCACTCATTAGGATTTCGCAAAAATCAGCAGCAACCCGCGGACAGGAAAAAAGGAAAAACACAATAAATACTCACAACACATACATAAAAAGCTTACCTACAGCAAGAGGGAGCATCCAGGAACTCAAAAAATGAAGTTACACCTTAATTTAACTCAAAATAAAAAAGTTTAGACACTCAAAAATTCTCTAAGCGAGAGAAAAAATAGCCGCCGAACAAAACGAAAATGAGGTTACAGCACTCTAAACATGCAAAACACCACGCAAAACACCACAAAACACCTACGGATATTCAGCTACATAAGTATACCACACATTACCCGCCATTTTAGAACAATGCGCTAACGGTTTGGTATCGCGCACGCACACTATTACACTGCACACATTCATCACGCTAACACAGCAGCTCCACACCACTAATGCTGCAGCGACATCAAAACAGATTGCCAGCTCTTCAACACAATGTTTCCTGCATATATTACTTCAAAATAGGTAAAGTATATTACTTTATTAATCTATTAGTTATTTTATTATTATACACCAAATAGCATTAGCTCACTTACAATTTCATTGCCATCATTTTTTGACGGGCAATTCGCTAGTACATAATATTTTTAATGGCTACAATTTTTAATACCGGCGGCCAAAAATCACCTGGCCAAAAAATACAAATCATCTGAATTTATTAAACAAGACATAATTAACAGATTAAATAATACAATTATATGAAAGATTGACCCACAAACTTAACAACACATACCCAACCTTTCTATAAATCTGTGGAAACTGGATAAATTCAACCTATGCAATCTCTATACCTTGGAAATTAACTAATACTCACATAAACATCTTCCAAAAACTAGCATACCTCGGGCTCTGGTGTAGACCGCAAACCTTATAACAACCTTTTTACTACAATTCCAACAACAGGTAAAAAGTATTGAATAACTTAGAGGAAAAATGTCTTTACTGTTGTTTATGTTTATTTGGATTTTGTTGAAAAGGGAAAATGGATTTGGAGAAGTTACGATGTTGTCTGTATTACACAATTAAAGGGATATCTAAGTGAGCTGGATCACATATATAGTTGTGAGCATACGGGTCAGCTCGACCCGTTGCTCACGCTTGCGGGCTCGCGCAGCGAGCCCGCGGCCCTCGCGAAGCGAGGGCCTCAGTTGCTGGCATGGAGCGCCGAAGGCGCTCCATGCCAGCAACTGAGGCCCTTGCGAAGCACACCGGCAACTGAGTGAGCCCGCTACGCTCCCATCACCCTGTGTCCAAGGCCCAGTGTTAGGAGGCGGCACTCCAAGCCTCTTCCGGGTCACTGCGTTTCTGATCGGCCGCTCTCGGTGCCCCCGTCCCGGCCTCATATGATGCTGCAGTGCCCGGACAGCACCAGGTGAGCTGGCCCGTGCATTGCACGCGAAGCGAGGGCCTCACTTGAGGCCCTCGGAGCACACCGGCCTGTAATAGGACCTCCACCCTGAGGCACATAGGCCTGTAATATCACCCCACACCGGGCATATACCCTCCCATCACCCTGTGTCCTTTCTTTTAAGGTATTTTTTAATTTGTTGAAATGTTTTGGGTATTTTTTAAGAATATTAATAAAAGTTGCACTTTTTTAATTTGATTTTGGTCTGGTATCAATTCAGGGAAAGATGGTGTGCTAAAAGTCATGAAACAATGGGCATTTGCTGGTTTCAAAAAAGTGTGCTTTTTTCACTTTGCTTCATGTTTAGTGAATCTAGCTGACAGTACAAATGTAAAGAAAATACGTCACATTATTCAGATTTTTGTTATTAATGGGAAGCAGCAAGTGGAGCATCCTCTATATCAAGTCACCAGAAATATTTTTTGAGTCAGATTGCAAAATTGCATTTTGAACTTTAGTTAATAAAGCTTTGTAATAAAATAACTTACAAATTAGGTTTCATCATTTACATCATCACATATCACATATATAGTTGTGAGCATACGGGTCAGCTCGACCCGTTGCTCACGCTTGCGGACTCGCGTAGCGAGCCCGCGGCCCTCGCGAAGCACACCGGCAACTGAGTGAGCCCGCTACCCTCCCATCACCCTGTGTCCAAGGCGAGAGAAAAAATGGCCGCCGAACAAAACGAAAATGAGGCTACAGCACTGTAAACACGCAAAACACCACAAGAAACTCGCAAAACACCACAAAACACCTACGGATATTCCGCAAAGACGCATACCACACATTACCCGCCATTTTAGAACAATGCGGAAGTACACCACTACGCTAACGGTTTAGTCTCGCGCACGCACAGTATTACACTGCACACATTCATCACGCTTACACAGCAGCTCCACACCACTAATGCTGCAGCAACATCAAAACAGATTGTCAGCTCTTCAACACAATGCTTCCTGCATATATTACTTCAAAATAGGTAAAGTATTATTAATTTATTAATCTATTAGTTATTTTATTATTATACACCAAACAGCATTAGCTCACTTACAATTTGATTGCCGTCATTTTTTGACGGGCAATTCGCTAGTTAATATATATTCTGCACTCTGTAGGCAAAAAGCAGCCTATGAGTGTATGCAGCACATCTCATAAAACACTTTATTTTTATTAATATCTAAAAATCCCTCTAATAATTTTTTCATGCAAACCTTCTTTTTAATACACTTCTGATTCTCCTCCATAAGATGCATTCATAATCCAGCAAGGTAGTGGTCGTCCCTTTAATTAAGAAACCAATACTGTATATACTACACAAATCTACTCTTTGACCTACATATCAGATTTGCTATATATATAATACATAAACTTACTCTTTGACCTGCATGTCAAAATTGCTATATCTAAATGAAACATACTATTGTGACAAAAAAAAAAGCTTTGAAAAGAAAAAAAATAAACACAGCTAAATATTGATCATTGGCAACATGAGAATATATTAAATGGCAACATGAGAATATTTTATATAAATCCCCTGTGATGGTGGACCCTGTAGTACATATATTAAATAGTAACAACATTCAGATTGTAGAAATCAGTGTTCACAATTGTAACGTCATATATTATGTTGATTATCTTAATAGTCATCCAGGTTTGTTTTTAGACAATTTTTATTTTTAGAGTTTTTCATTTTAATTTCCAGTCATAATAAAGATCAATATTATAAATTCCTCACCCCCCTTTTTTTCTACTTTGGACAAATTGAGTGTTATGCACGGAGGTGAGTTCAAACTAAAATGTGAATAATCTGGGGTCCGGAACAGATTATTTCAATTTAAATTGATTCCTATGGGAATGCTTGTTGGAAACTCAATCTTTTTGGAACTCATCCCGCCGTCTGATACGGATTAAGGATGAGAAGGTAACACAATATATATATATATATATATATATATATATATATATAAATATATGAGGTATAGCCATGAGGTAGCCGTGAATGTCCAGTAATCTAGATGAATAATCAGAGTATTGCAGTATATAGTGATACCTTTTTTACTGGACAGACATATTCATAGTTTTCATGACAAGCTTTTGAGAGATGATCCTCTCTGATAAAGAGAGGATCTTCTCTCGAAAGCTCATCATGAAAACTGTGAATATGTCTGTCCAATAAAAAAGGTATTGTATATACTGCAATACTCTGGCTATATATATATATATATATATATATATATATATATATATATATATATATAAATATATATATATATATATATATTTATAGCATGAGTGCTGCTGGCACTGGGGAGCTACAGTTCATTAAGGGAGCCATGAATGCCAACATGTACTGTAACATACTGAAGCAGAGCATGATCCCCTCCCTTCGGAGACTGGGACGCAGGGCAGTATTCCAACGTGATAACGACCCCAAACACACCTCCAGGACGACCACTGCCTTGCTAAAGAAGCTGAAGGTAAAGGTGATGGACTGGCCAAGTATGTCTCCAGAGCTAAACCCTCTTGAGCATCTGTGTGGCATCCTCAAACAGAAGGTGGTGGAGTGCAAGGTCTCTAACATCCACCAGCTCCGTGATGTCATCATGGAGGAGTGGAAGGGGACTCCAGTGGCAACCTGTGAAGCTCTGGTGAACTCCATGCCCGTGAGGGTTAAGGCAGTGCTGGAATATAATGGTGGCCACATAAAATATTGATGCTTTGGGCCCAATTTGGACATTTCCACTTAGGGGTGTACTCACTTTTGTTGACAACGGTTTAGACATTAATGGCTGTGTGTTGAGTTACTTTGAGGGGAAGCAAATGTACACTGTTATACAGGCTGTACACTTACTACTTTACATTGTAGCAGAGTGTAATTTCTTCAGAGTTGTCACATGAAAAGATATAATAAAATATTTACAAAAATGTGAGGGGTGTACTTACTTTTGTGAGATACTGTATGCACTATACCTACCTTGCTTGATTAATACTTTTTTCCTAGTCCTGTAATAGGTTCATGAGAAAGGAACAAACTCAAATTAAGTTCCAGTACACAGTTGCTCACCTATTTCTAATCATACTATCATGGGAAATTGTTTCACTGCAAAAAAAATCAGAGGTCGAAAAAATACAAAGTTAACGGCCAAACCGCGCACATACAAATCAACAAAAAGACAAATACAAATAAATAAATATATCAATAAACATCACACACAGCACAGGAAGACAGCCAGGACGCCTGGGAGTGAGGTTGTATGACAATTTAAACACAATTTGCCCATATCGAAAATCGCGTATGTAAAAATAAAAAAATTCCAGACGGAAAAAAAGAGAAACGAGGCTACACGACCCCTAACCACGAAAAACACTGCCAGGCACATCAGACTTTTACCCAGGAACGTACAAGGTACAAAATACACTATTAGGTAGTACGGAAAGTGCTCCAGAATCGCGTAACACATAGACAATCGCAGCCATTTTACAACACTAACTTGCAACTAATAAAATTATCCTTCTAAAATGGCGATTTACACAACTTGCCCTCGCCCACACAGCCTATTTACACTGCACACTTGCCACATTGCTGACACTTACACCTCAGGTCAGCAACAGTCCAAATGTACATTGTATGCTGCAGGACAATACAAACAGATTGTTAGCTCTTCAGGATATTGATTGCTGCATATATTAATTAGAAAAAGGTAAAGTATTTTAATTTATTATTGAATTAATTAATTATTATAAAAATTACATATATAGTTATGAGCAGGTGGGTTGTTGCTAATGCTGCGGGCTCGCACAGCCAAAGGCGCTCCTTGCCAGCAACTGAGGCCCTCGCGAAGCAGGTCGTTGCTAACGCTGCGGGCTCGCATAGGGCCTTAGTTGCTAGCATGGAGCGCCAGAGGCGCTCCTTGCCAGCAACTGCTGACCTTGCAAAATTTACGGACTTACGACAAACAAATACAAGATGCGTTACGACCCATTATGACCTCGCAAAAATACGACCTAGAACAAGCAGGGGCCGACAGATATGTGTGGGAAGAAGAGCTGCTATACAGTAGAAGAATAACCATGTTAAACAGCTGGTTGTCCCTGAAAAGTTTATGGCTAGGCTATTGGCTATTGTCCATAACATTTCCCTTGCTGGGCACTTGGGTACTCAACTAACCTTACGGCACCTAACTGAGGCATTCTACTGGCCAGAAGTGTCTAAAGATGTTACCAACTACTGTAACAATTGCAATACTTGTTAGTGCATCAGGCCTTGAGGAAGGACCCGTGCCCCCTTACAAGTCCTGCCGATTATAGAAACTCCTTTTCAACTTGTGCAGTAGATATTGTGTGTCCACTGGCCAAACCCAGTTGTTCTGGTAAGAGATACATATCTAAAGGGCCACTCAATATAACACAATTTGGACCACATCACAGTAAAGGTCTCCTAAAAGAATGTTGAAATACTTTTTAAGTGTTTGAAAATGAGCATTTTTCACTAAGAAATCAATTAAATTTGATATTCCCCCAGCCAGACACAGCTACAGCTCTGTGTAGAGAGAAAAAGGAAAACAGTGGTTAACCCTTTCCCCATGTCTATCTGTGCAGAGCATGGAATAGCAGAATTACCTAAACAGGTTAGTTATGGGTTAACTTTTCAGTACATTCCAGAGTGCAGGGGGAAACTGCTATCAATCACTTCATTGAGCAGGTTGGCATCTGTTTTTACTCTCGCAACAGTCAGTAGACAGGCTACACTTTGCTATGTAAAAAGACTTAAAGCTTTAGATTTCTTATTTGTCATTAGTGTCATAATTTTTTTTATAATTTTAACATACAATCTTGTGCTCTTTCACACCATGAAGGGCATTTACAGTAAAGTAAATGGCCCTTTAACATGGTAGACTATGCAATGTGCTACCCAGAAACTGTACTCTTGTCTAAGATCACTACAGAGACCTGGCTGATGCCTTAGTGACAATCTTTACTAGGGTTGGGATCTCAAGTGAGACCCTATCTGATCCGGGAACTCCGTTCATGTCTGGCTCACCATCTATGGCATCATTGCTGGGTAAAACACCTCTGCTCTGCCCTGCACCACCCTCAAACCAATGGTATTGGCACCCTTAAGTCAACAATTAGTGCTTTAGTGAACACAGAGAAGGATTGTGAGAAACTTCTTCCACTCCTGCTTTTTGCCTACCATGAAGTCATACAGGAATAAACCGCGTTCTAGTCAATTGAGTTCCTGTATTGTTGTATTGTAAGGGGCCCCTTAGATTTGCTCCGTGAATTTTGGGAAAGGGAGTATCAGGATGTATGCCACCACTGGCAAATCCTCAATCTGAGTTTCAGAGACCGACTGGAATCCCTGTAATGGCTAAAGAGTATCTATTGACAGCCCAAGGTAAACAGAAGGTCTGGTACAACTGTAGGACTCGTGCAAGGGAGTTTTCTTCCAGGCCAACAAGTGCTACTGCTTGTACCTAACCTACAAAGCAAGCTCCAGGTTATATAGGATGGACCTCATATGGTCCTAATAAAGTTGAATAACACTATGTATTTAGTGGGCTAGACAAGGACTAGGTTGTACAAAAAGCTCTCTGTAAACATGTTTACAGAAGTACCACTTACTGGACCAGTGGTAATGGCCGTTTGCCTGGCCACAATTGAGGAACAAGAAGAAGGGATACTGCCTGACCTTTTTTCTCCAGCAGGAGCAACAACTTCAAAATGTGCTAAGCCGATATCCACAGCTATTTTCGACCTTACCTTGTCACACCTCTTCTTTTAAGCATGAGGTCCTCATACAATCTCCCTATTGAGTCCCTGAGTTAGTTAAGGATAACACCAATAAATTAATTCAGGAGATGCTAGCCATGAGTGTGATTGAGGCCTCCTGCAGTCCGTCTGCCTCCCCATTTGTACTAGTTCCCCCAAAAATGTTGAGAATACAGTAACGGATGTTATTACATTCCCAGTATAGATTAACTGTTCAATCTCTCTGTCTAAGGGCTATTGGCAGATCCCAACAGCGGACTGCTAATGAGAAATCATCTTTTAATATTCCATTTGGCTTTTATGAACTTAAGGTGATGCAATTCGGAATGAAAATTCCCCCCTCCGCTTTCCAAAGGTTGATAGACCAGTTGTTGCAGGGATGTCATATGTATTCCCATACATACCTAGATGACATTGCCATATTTAGCAAGACATGGGATGACCATCTGTAGCACCTGGCTGCTGTCCTGTGCCGCATATACACTGCAGGTCTGACTATTAGATAAGGCAAAAGCCAGTTCGGGAAGGGAGAAGTACAGTACTTGGGGCATTAGGTAGGGAGTGGGAAGATCCGTCCTGAGCCAGCTAAGGTATAATCTATAGCTAGGTGGCTTATTCCTCATACTAAAGCTGCAGTTTTTGGTATTCTCTGGTACGGCAGGCTATTGCCATTAATTTTACATGATAATAGTTCAGTGGCTAAACCTCTAACTGACCTGACAAAGAAGTAGCTTCCCAGATTGATCAAGTGGCCCACGGCCTGAGAACAATCCTTCATCACCCTGAAAACCACAAACACATCCCATCTTATTATGGCTACACCTGACTACCAGCAAGGTTTCATAGTACAGATTTATGCCTCTACCTCTGACATTAGTGCTCAACTCAGCCATGTCAGAGACCAAGGAGAGAAACATTCAGCTGTTCCCCCAGAAGGTAAAGTATGCAGTCATTGAGAAATCATGTCTTGCAATTGTTTGGGCTTTAAAGAAGCTGCAGTTCTATGTCTATGGCTGGGAGATCACCGTAGTCACCGACCACAGTCCGGTCTGTAGGTTGAACCGAGTTGTTGAGCCGAGTTGCAGGAGATAATGGTGATCTACTTTGTTGGAGCCTGGCTCTGAAGACTTACCATTTTACCCTTCTTTATAGAAAAGATAGAAATCACCACAATTGGATGGGCTCTCCCACCAGAAGGCACAGTGACTTGGCCTCGCCAGTTTCACACTAGGCTGACTTGGGCCCCTGGAAGGGGAAAAATTGGTGTGACAATGAACATGATACCAGACACGATACCTATGAATTTTTCCCTTGCCTGCACCCCGAGTGGGAGATGTGTCCATGTGCAGTCTACACATACTGGGTTAGGTAAAGATAAGGGATGAGACTTGCTAGCACCAAGATCCCCATCTGGTAATTCCCAGCTTCTGATATCAACATCCTTAGCCTTGGTTAATTAGTGGAGAATGGTAGGGACTCAAAGGAAGTTTAAGATGGGTATGCGGATGTGTTGTTTGTATCCTGTTTAATGTCTGATTGGCCCTTTTGTCCAATCCCCTATAAAACTGCTTACCCATTTCCAATATATTCAGTTCTGGTCAATGGTTGCAAGTGTGACAGCTGTACTTCATTATCTCAAGGATACTACTTTTTAAGACAGCTATGCTTTTTCAAAAAGAGAATCTCTGTACTCTGCCTGTGGTCACTGAGGATAGTCATACACACCCGTTATGAGGATGTGCTGGTCCTACTGGTACCATACAATGACACTGTGAAAAATAAGATACACACAATCCAAAATATTTCCATCAATATCTTTTTCTACTTCTGTAAAGTGGCTCCATATGATGATGGTTATTAGTATACTCTATTGATCATTCACAAAACTTCTTCACAAAGGTCCACCCCTGCTAAATATTTTAAAATACCAGAGGCACAGTGAGGAACTAGGACTTCATGAAGCAAAACTGAGAGTTTTTGAAACCCAGACTGGCATAGTCCTTCAAAAGTGGATCTGTGATAGACACAGAGATGATTGTCTTATATAAAACCAGGTCACAGCTCTCTGTGTTCTGGATGATTTGGAATAAAATAATATTTTAGCATGGCAAAATGTAGCCAACATGGCTACTGTATGTAGATTTCATCATCTACAGAGTACAGGTCCTTCATAGTCTCCTCGCTCAAAATGAAGTCTATGATATAGTTCTGGACCATACTGAAAGTGTAAATTATTATGTTACTTCCATGCACCACATATTGCTTCTTGGAATGCAATAGTCCCAGTGTTAGTTATCAGGTGCCCAACGTTCTTATGGAGAGCAGCTGGCTTGTTGTCCCATGTTTGAGACAGATCTCACACAGGCAACACATATGTTAATTTGTGATATAATATTTTATTTACTGAAATAGAGTTGGAGCTGAGTAGATAAGGGCTAAATTAGGAACAGACATGCCAATCAAAAACAGACTAATCCCAAGAGCTCTAAAAGTCTATAGAATTTAAGATGAGGGTTGTGTGCCAACAGTCTGCCTGTAGTTCAAATGGTAGGTCCTTAGATGGGGCTGGAGCCGTCATGTCTGCATAGTTATTTGCCTTCTGTGTTATAGCTCTCCCTGTAATCAGGAACTTAAAAGTACACAGTCAACTGTACATTCAAGTCACACAGTAATACATTATAGAGTCCCCTGTACATCCAAATCTCAACATAGATTAGCCTTCCCGAAGGTCTTTGGAAAAATGGTACAGTTGTGCTCAAAAGTTTGCATACCCTGGCAGAAATTGTGACATTTTGGTATTTATTTTAAAATTATGACGGATCATGCAAAACATTTATTTATTGAAGGATTGTGATCATATGAAGCAATTTATTATCACATAGTTGTTTGGCTTCTTTTAAAAATCATATTGATAACAAAAACAACCCAAATGGCCCTGATCAAAAGTTTACATACCCTTGAATGTTTGGCCTTGTTACATTTTTTATTTATTTTTTATTTCCAAAAATGTTTTATTAATTTTTACAAAAAACAGAAAAATAAATAAATTCAATCCATAATAACATCATAAAACATGATTATTTTAATTTACAAACAAATTGTGCAAATGAGAAAAGAAAATTAAATCATCACCACACTTACCATACATTCATACCACATTCAAACACATTCATGATTGAACCCCTAGAATTACATAACGAAACAGGCAAAAGGGACGGAGCCAAAAAGAAGGGAAAAAAAAGCAAAGGAGAAGGAAACGGCTAAAATTTTCATTGGATGAAAAAAGAAAAAAAAAAGCAACACTCAAATTATACAGGATGAACCTCACACCCTTTTACCGAGTCCCAGATTTTCCATTTCATTCTGTTATTACGCGAAGAGTTTGAAAGCGCAAGATTGTTTCCCAAATCTCTTGCGCGATCAATCGCTAATAAAATTTCTTTCCAGCCTGCAATATTTTTGCATTTCCAGCGGTAAATAATTGATCTTTTAATTGACATAAATATTAATATAATAAAAACTTTCTTCTCTGTGTTCAATTAGTCTGGAAAAATGTGAAATAGACTACACTGAGGTAAAAAATAGAGTTTAATCTTTAAGGTGCTCTATATAAATTTTAAGCTATCAATCCATAAAGGTTTAGTTAATGGACACGCCCATAATGTATGGAGAAAATCACCATACATACCACAATGCCTTTAACACATACTATCCGCGAGGTTATGAGAAAACTGATACATTTTTGAGGGCACCATATACCACCTGTTTACTATTTTAATGTGGAGTTCCCTATCCGCAGGGTATTTAACAAATCTATTAGTCAAATACAGAGAGGATTCTCATATCTCCCAAGGAAAGGAGACACATGCCATATGTTTTGTTGGGCGCCGGGGGCTTCCTCAAAATATTATGACATTTGGCTAATAAATGAGAATTATTTTGAGATTTAATTAGTTCTTCCAAGGCTGTTAAACCACCCTCAATATTGCTTAATGGAACACATGGGGACAAAAACATTGAGAGTTGTTTAACCCTTAATTAACTATTCAAAGGAAGCCCATGGCCAGACAATAATTGGTTTGGAGAAAGCAAACGGCCCTCAAATAATAGATCTTTTATATATAATACCACTTGATCTGACTCAGAGCGCAAAGCAGGCTTTCGAAAAATAAGTACTGGGAGAACTTGAATTAACCAACTAGATTTTGGAATAAGGTGATATTTGTTGATAAATCTCCACATATTGTAAATGTTCTTAACTAGCTGAGAACCACCTTCAAAACCATTAAAACCAGTGTTACTAAAAGAAAAAAAGAAGTTTGAGGTCACAAGGCATCAAAGCTTTCTCAATTTGGTACCAAACAGGGGACCCACTTGGATTCAACCATTTTAATGTGTGTGCCAACATATTAGCATCAAGGTAAGGTTGCAATAAGGGATAGGACAATCCATCCTGAGGGAATTCTCTAGCTAGCGTTGATCTTTCAAGTCTTTTAAGTGTTTTGAGGAGTGAATAAACTTATTGATAATGGTTTGAAATGTTTTGACCCAGTATAAGGAAATTCTAACAGGGATACAACTTTGCCAAGTGTTTGGCCTTATTACAGACACACAGGGTGACACACACAGGTTAAAAAGGCAATTAAAGGTTCATTTCTCACACCTGTGGCTTCTTAAATTACAATTAGTGTCTGTGTATAAATAGTCAATGAGTTTGTTAGCTCTCACTTGAATGCACCGAGCAGGCTAGATACTGAGCCATGGTGAGCAGAAAAGAACTGTCAAAAGATCTGTTTAACAAGGTAATGAAACTTCATAAAGATGAAAAAGGATATAAAAGAAACTCAAAGCCTTGAAAATGCCAGTCAGTACTGTTCAATCACTTCAGCTATACCACCTGCAAGAATTAGGTGCCTCATAGACAAATATTACAAAAGACTGCACACTGTCATTGATGCTAAAGGGGGCAAAACACGTATTAAGAACTAAGCATATGCAAACTTTTGATCAGGGCCATTTGGGTGATTTCTGTTATCATTATGACTCAAAAAGGAGCCAAACAATTATGTGCTAATAAATGGCTTCATATGATCACTATCCTTCAATAAAAGACATTTTTTTTTGCATGATCAGTCATATTTTCAAAATAAATGCCAAAATATCACAATTTCTGCCAGGGTATGCAAACTCTTGAGCACACCTCTACATCAGGTCAGGCCATAGAATGCCCATTTCTGTCCCCAAATTTCCATTTTGGTTTACTTGGCCTAACCACTGAACTGTTGCCTGCTGCTTCTGTGGTTCTATGGGAAAGTCCTTTCAATGTTAGTGGCCTGCTTGTAAGAGCTTGGGTAATCGGTGTGGGAGCTAGGAAAGATGTTGACAGTTATATACAGTTTATATTTATATGTGTTTCACACAGCATAGAGTATAGTTTTTATGGTGAACAGTTTGTCAATAAAATAACTATATCACTAAAATGAGTATGCCAATATAGTATTTACACTTTTATAAGAGACAGAAGATAGAGTTACTACCCATTACAAGCTTCTATTCAACAAAGCCAATAATCCAGTAATCAGGTGCTTAGATCCCAGTGTGCATATGAACCTGAGGATAAACAACATCACATTCCAAAGTTACAGCTTATTGCTATAACATGAACCTTTATATTTCACTGGACCAAACTCCTTACTTCCTATAAAACAAAGATCTTGCACAACACTGTTTCAAAAAGGCTGTGACCACCATGTTAAACCGGTAAATGGTCTTACAATGTAATATTTCAGTGCCTATCTAAGTATTAATAATAAAGTAAACATTAACTGTATTCTTTCAAAGATGGAGGATGTCATTAAGTTTTTCAGATTAGGATGACATTGAGGGTTCTAGTAAGATCCTAAACAGTCAAGTAGTTTGTGCAGTTCACCAAAAATATGAGATGCCCTAAAGTCAACGTCCACTTCTGTATCGCTACATTGTCACAATGAAGTGGCTTGTGTACCTCAATTAAGCTGTGAGCTGTACCATGTAGGGTCACCCAAGATGGGCAAGTTATAGTAGATTCCTGCCCATCTTGGGTCCACTCAAAGTCCACTGGAGAAGGAACTGGCAACCCACTCCAGTATCTTTGCCATGAAAACCTTATGGATAAGGACAGCCAGAGAAATAGATAAATGTGCCTGGCGTGCTGCAGTCCATAGGGTCGAACACGAATGAAGGACTGAACAACAACAACAACAACAACAAAGACAACAAAGTGGTGCAATGCAGCCAACAGTATGTTCTTTATATATTTTTTTTTTTACCTTTATAAAATGTTCTCCGTCAAAAGAGATATGTTGCAGCCAACAGTACGAAGTAATTTCTTTTTTCCCCTTCCTATATGTCTTCTGTAATGTAATGTCATGTCTTTGTTCTTGAAAGTCCATGTTTATGGATTTCCAAAAGTCCTCCCGGGTGGTGGAGCACATACATTCTGTAACAGACATTTAGATCCAGACCTTCAGATCAGCAAACTTTAGGGAAAAATGGCAGGATGAAATTAAGAAAAGAGGAGAATGGAAATCTCTGCACTATTCCCAAAATTCACATACAGTAGGTCCAATGAAGTCTGAAGATTAGGCAGAATAGGCAGGGAGGAGATTGCTTTTTGGATCCCTTCTCACTAAAATGACTCATAACTCATTATACCGAAGCCCTTTAAGAAGTAGAGAGAATGAATAATCCTTATGAACCTCAAAATTGTTTGCATGACAAGGACATAATCCCACATGATATCATCTATTCTCTTGACCAACTACTCAAGTGTAGTATAGTCTTCCAGTAGTGAGGAATGTAACCACATTCACCAGTATCTGTAGTAATAATAAATCAGAAATGGATCAGATATAATCTCAATCCCTGTCAGTCAGTGTACACATTGATGGATTTATTGAAGAGAGCTCACCTCTCCACACATTCTCCAACACATTTTAGAAGCCACTGGAATTATTTTGTGTAGTATTTCGGGTGAAAGGTACCCCCGGTACAGAGTTTATCATTAGTTTCTAATATAATTGTCAAGACTGCTGATGTGGATTTATATATTCCTAACAAAGCTTGTTTAGTTAAGGTGTTTTAATAGAGAATAGAATTAGCACATAATATTTAGACAAAGAGTGTCTAGGGTGGTTCTCCTCCACACAAAATTGCTAAAACAGTTGCTTCACAGAGAAAGTCTAAAGCTCTCAGGTGAGTATGTATTGCATTGCTTATTTTAATGTGATGGAAATACATAAGATTCACTTCAGGTAAGTGCACACAGATTTTTTTTATCTGGATTTGACAATATTTCTTAACATAGTACAATCATTTTTTCTGCGTTTCCATCTGGGAGTTTCCAACCTTACCATGTTATTTCTGTATATAATGTTTTATTTTATCTTATTAACATCACATATTGTGAGGAATTGACTCTGCTGGGTTTTGAACCCTGGTCCCCAGGCTGCTGAACCTCTTCCCTACCACTGCACCAGCCTGCCTTTGTGAATTTCGTTGAGATCTGATAAACCTTGACTCTGCTAGCAATACTATCAGTGACTAGTCTCTTCAGCTATTGTTCCTGTTTCACCTACAAGTTGCTGAATTGGATCATTGCTGACCTAGGCTGCTGGTCTCCAAAACATTGTGATTCCTATATCATTACACATATATACATTGGTTGTACATTGTACCATCTTGTATTACCCCCCCCCCCCCCCCAGTTGCATTGGTTTCAATATGATGTGTAAACAGTGCTTACAAAATAAACAAGCAAAAAAGCAGAGAAAGAACAAAAAAAAAAAAAAAAACATCAAACAAAGTAAAAAAAAAAAGGGGAGGACTAGGAAATGAACAACAGCTTCCATATACATTCTAAACGTCATTTAGTCTGTTCCACAGTGCCCATTTAACTGTATCTACAGGTAAATGGTAATATTGATTATATTCCTTTTCAAGGGATTCAGAAAAGATGTGGAATAATGCCATTTCAATAGTGGGTTTTATCAATTTGTGTAATTTCATGGAAAGATAGCCAAAACCCTTTCTCCAAAATAGCAGTAATTTGTCACAATTCCACCAAATATGAGTGTTGGAGAGAATGCAACACAGCGGGAACTTTCAACTTTGAGATTTGTTGTCCAGCTTAAATTTAGCTATTACACTTGGGACATAATGCTATCTTTGAATATGTTTCTCTATGAGATGCACTTATCTATCGGAATCTCAAAAGGCCTGAAGCCATTGATCTTCAGACAAAATAGAGTTAATTTCTTTCTCCCATTCTTTTATCCTAAAGGACTTGCCCTGATCCCTATTTGATCTAAGTATTTGTAAACATTTAGGAAATTAAATGTGTATTTTGTTTTGTATAACACATTTGTTCTATCGAAGAAAGTTGGCGACTTTGATCACCTTTAGTTTTAGCAAACACATATTTAAGACTATTATACTCTAGCCACCTATTTGCAGGAAGGTCGTATTTCTGACCTAATTCTGCCAGAAAGTAAAACCTATTATTCTTGTATAAATCTTTTACTCTGGTAATTCCCCACTGATCCCAGCTTACTGGACATGCAATGTTATTACTTTCTTCTAAAGATTGAAGAGACAACAACTAGAGATAATTTGTTATTCAACTTATTCCAAAAGTTTAAATCTTTAGAAACCACACAAGACAATGATAAGTTATTACTCGTGGCTAAAGGACTTAACCACAAAAGATCTGAAAGGTTACCTCTTGACATGGAAGCCTCTTCTATTTGATACCATCTTGCCTTATGTTTCTCCATTGACCATTTTATCAGATGGGCAAGCATAGTAGCTGTATAGTAATGCTAACCCACCTTTCCTGAAATTTCTAGAAATGATTTCCCTATTTTACATAGTTACATAGTAATTAAGGTTGAAAAAAGACTTTCAGTCCATCAAGTTCAACCTTTTAAGATCTCCTCTGATCTGCAATATGCGGATTAAATATGAATTAATTAGTTGCTAATTAATTATTAATCAATTATTAAATTATTTATTTATTTATTTGTTATTATTATTAATTAATCCAGAGGATGGCAAACAGAAAATAAACCCAAGTGAGACTTAGCCAATTGTCTCAAATGGAAAAAAAGGAATTCCTTCCTGACCCCAGATACTGGCGATCGGATTTCTCCCTGGATCAATACTCTCTCTCTAATTATCCATGATAATCCTGAATTCCCTTTTTAATTAGAAATAAATCCATTCCCCTTGTAAAGTTATCTTTCGAATGCGCTGTCAACACCTCCTCTGGTAGAGAATTGCACAGATTAACCACCCTTACTGTGAAGAACCCTTTTCTTTCTTTAAGGTGGAATCTTTTTACTTCTAACCTCAAGGGATGTCCTCTTGTCAGTTGAAAACCTCTTGGCACAAAAAGCTCCCTTGACAAATCGTTATACTGACCCTGGATGTATTTATATAAGGTAATCATATCTCCTCTTAGACGCTTTTTTTCTAGAGAAAAAAACTTTAATTTGGTTAGTCTTCCTTCATAACTTAGCCCCTCCATTCACCTTATTAGTTTTGTTGCCCTCCTCTGTACCTTTTCCAGCTCTAAAATGTCCTTTTTATGATGTGGTGCTCAAAATTGTTTTCCAGATTCCAAATGAGGGCGTACTAGAGATTTGTATAGTGGCAGAATTATATTTGCTTCCCTTGCTTCTATACCTTTCTTAATACATGCTAATATTTTATTTGCCTTTGCAGCTGACGCTTGGCTTTAAGCACTGTTACCTAGGCGGTTGTCCACAAGCACTCCCAAATATCCTTTCACCCCTTTCAATATCTGATACACCTAGATTTGCGCCATTACAATTATAAATTGCAGGGCTATTTTTCCTTCCCAGATGCATAACATTACATTTATCCATATTAAATCTCATCTGCAATTTAGATGCCCATTCCTCAATTTTATGCAAATCCCTTTGGAGTGAAAGCACATCATTATCTGATTTAATTACCTTGCACAACCTCGTGTCACCTGTGAAAATGGAGACACTACTTTCCAGTCCTGACTCTAAGTCATTAATAAATATGTTAAAAAGGAGAGGACCTAATACTGAACCCTGAGGAACCCCACTTATCACATTAGTCCAATCGGAGTATGTTCCATTTACAACAACCCTTTGCTTCCTGTCTTTTAGCCAGCTCTCAATCCATGAGCAGATATTTACTGCACTTCCTGTATCTCTTAGTTTGCACAATAGTCTCCCATGTGGCACTGTATCAAAAGCCTTTGCAAAATCCCAAAAGACTACATCCACTGAGTTGCCTTGATCCAGGTTCCTACTAACCTCCTCATAGAAACTAATTATATTTGTTTGACATGACCTATCCCTCATAAATCCATGTTGACTCCTACTTATAATCCTGTTCAAATAGACATATTCTTGTATATATTCTCCCTTATTAACCCTTCTAAAAGCTTCCCCACTACAGTATTTATTCTTGCTTTCTTGTCATTATATATATACTTATCTATAACTGTCTGAATTTGTCTAATTAAATAACCCGAGATCTCTATCGGAATTGCTTGCATCAGGTAATTTAATCTGGGTAGTATGGATATTTTAACTGCCTCTATCCTTCCAGTAGGCAATTGGAAATTTGATTTCCCTTTTCCCATGACCTCCTTGATTTTATCTAACATCTTTTTATAATTAAATTTTATAAGGTGTTTCAAGTTGTGCGTGAAAGTTATACCGTTATACCAAGATGTGTAACTTTGTTTACACTTCAATCTGATACTTTGTTTAAAGTGCAGTGCGTTCAACTTTAGTCATATTTAATTTCAAAACCTCCGTTTTAAGCATGTTTACTTTATAATAGGAAACTTGACTGTGTATATTAAGAGTGTCAAATAAATTAACAAGCAAGTTTGCTGGGTTAGTCAAAGTCAAGAGGACAGACAGGAAGAGACTGTGTAGGTGAAACACACACCTCAGTACATTATAAAAGAACAGCAACCAACTCCTTGTTGCACTGGTCAAGTAAACATCCTTTTCCATTGAAAGCAGAAATTCCTGTCGGACAATATCTAAGACTAATACGCAATTGTGATACTGTGGATATGTTTAAAAAGCAAGCAAATGGTCTGAAGAAGAGATTCAGAGAGCGAGGTTATCTGAATCGCATACTTTAAAGGGCATATAAACGAGCACTGGAAACTGAAAGATCAACTCTCCTGTATGATAGAGATGTCAAAGAAGAAGATGATAAAATCTGTTGCATTACGACATATGGCAGTGACTGGCAGCAAATCAAAACCATTCTGAGCAAACACTTGGTATACTAGCAAATGACCCAGTATTACAAGAGTTCTTGACAGATAAACCTTTGATAACATACAGACGAGAAAAAAAATGAGAGACGGCTTGGTGCACAGTTTTTTTCAACCTATAAATACAACGCTCTCTTGGCCTCTATCGCTGTGGTCACTGTAAGGCCTGCCAATATATACAGCCGAATAAAGGCTTTGTACATCCAGTCACTAATGAAAAATACCCATTAAGACATTTTATCAATTGTGGCACAGGCCATGTTGTGTACGTGATGGTCTGCACATGTCTAAAAATGTTAGTAGGTAAAACTATTCGACCTCTAAGAAGACGGGTGTTAGAACAGATCTACTCTGTTACCCACGGAATAGACACCCCAGTGTCACGTCACATGAAGAATTGGCACTCTAATACATCAGAATGCATGAAATTTTATGTTCTTGAACAAGTCTTAAGAAATCTGAGAGGTGGAGATTTGGATAGATATCTTCTCCAGCAAGAGAGTAGATGGATTTTTCTGTTAAATGCACAAAGTCCTGAAGGACTAAATGAGGGATTTTCTTATTCTTCATTTGTTTAATATTTTTTTCTTTAATTTTATCTATCACTTCATCATGTTTAATTACATTAACTTACCCCAATTTTTTTCTCACATTTCATTCATTTTTCTATTTTTAGCCAATATCACATATCACCAACAACACTGGTAAATTCTGTTTCTAATAGGTAATTTGCGAACCTGGAAGTGCCGGGAGCTTAAATACATGCTCTGAATCAGTGTCAGTTACCCCATGACTAAGCCCTGTGTAGGGGTGAAACGGTAGCTGTCGGGACTCTGGAGGTGAGGAAGGACTAAAGAAGGCAACAAGTCACTGGCAATCCCCTTTTTCTTGAATGAAACAGCAAGTATATTGCAGTAATGTATTGAACACAGACTAGCAGAAGTCTGAAAAGCATTGGGTTTGCCTGTATCAATTTATTTAAATATAGGGCATATTGTGCTGTGGAACTGCTCATGCAGCAATTAACTATTTATTGTTTTGGTCTCCTTCTTCCTTAAACCTCTCTTTCCATCTTTGTTTAAAAATTATTTCATCACTTTTTTTGTTTTTATTAGTTGAAGTTATGTTTTTTGATACTGACTTGGATTATTTAAAACTGCTAACCATATAATCCTATGATTATCAGTTTCTGCACATATGATGATTATCTTTAAAATATGAGCACAATGTCTGTGAATATGACATATTGAAAATCTGGATTATATACCATAATGATGCTTTTCTTGTAAGCAGTATAAATGTGAGATAATCTGACATTATAATTTTCTTGCAGTTGATAATTTCAGTATCAAACATATCCTCTATTATCAATTTTAACTCACTGAAGTAGCAGCGATTTTTTCATTTTTAATAGTCCCATAATAATAAAAATAAATTAAGTGTCAAATAAATTAACAAGCAAGTTTGCTGGGTTAGTCAAAGTCAAGAGGACATCGTCTGTGAATGTCATCAATTTATATGTATCTTTTTTTATAGAAATTCCTTTAATGTTATCTGTGACTTTTATAGACTGAATTAATGGCTCAATAAAATCAAAAATATGGGAGACAGCAGACATCCTTGCCACGTTCCATTTCTTATTGTAAATTTCTGTTGTGTTTGACCTATACCTGAAACATAAACTGTAGGATTAGAATAAAGCGCTGCAACTACTTTCTTGCAGAAGTCCCCCAATCCAAATTTTTGCAATATGGCTTCCATATATGACCACCCGATTATGTTATATGCCTTCTCTGCGTCGAGAGACATTATGATTGTTGGAATTTTGTTGGTATTTGACATAGAAATCAGGTTTATCAAGCTTTGAGTGTTATCTACTCCTTGTCTTTTACTCATTAACCCAGACTGGGCTAACGAGATTCGTTTAGTCATTACTGGGTTGAGTATAGTGGCTAAAATCTTAGCATATAGTTTGATGTCTGAATTAAGGAAAGAGATAGGTCGGTAATTTTGAAACATAAGTAAATCTTAGTCTTGTTTAGGAATCAAGATAATGGCAGCTTCCAGATTTTTATTTTCATAAAGTTTTTATTGACACATTCACAAGACAAGCACATTTGAAAACAAGGAGCGACACGCAGGTCCCCCACACTTTATGATTTTCATCGTATACATTTGTGCTAGCCCAAGATAAAATACATATGTCAATTCCGTGTGTCACCCTCCGCCTTTTTCCTTTTTCTATTATTAAGATAGTCTATGCATGCAACCTATAACAGGTTAGGTAAGTTACCCGTGCTTAAATGCTCTATCTATGTCTTGCATGTGCTATGGTTACTTATTTCAGAAATTAAAACAATTTTAACTAACAAAAATATAACATAACTTAACACAAATTAACGTGTGCCTTTCAACATTACGTTTTACAGAAATTGCTTACTACCTTTCTTACCGTCCATGTCCGCAGCGACCTCAAACGAGGTACCATGGAGAGCCCTTGTAACGGAGCAGGAACACGCAGTCCAAAATCTCCGCTGGTATACGATAAAATACCCACGAGGCACTACAGTTTCACCATCCCCGACCTCCCATATTGGACGACACACAATTTGGGAGTCAAATGAATACTGACTTTATTTTGTTATTGCAGAAATATTTATACATCTCTTCCCACAGGCAATCCACATCCCCCATATTTGGCTGCACAATACCCATAAAGAGAACAATAGGTGAGTCACACCTCCCTGGCAACTTTGATACAATCAGACATTGATTCAATTACACCTCTTTGTTCTTATCAGAGAATTAAAACACTTTGGCAAATGCAAGGATCCTTTACAACTTTCTTATCTCTTGAATCTCTGTAATAGGATTATCTATTAGCCTAGGTCTGCAAAAGTCTGGCTAATATTCTGCAGAGCATCAAACAGCAAACATATTGTAGGATCATATTTTAACCAAGAATTAAATAATCATAAAACAGGGTAAAACAGGGATGGGTTCCGCTACACACCTCCCCCGTGACCATAAGCCGGCATACACGGTCTGATCCCAACGGATCGGCCTGGGGATGTCCGGACAAAAGTATTTGTTGGTCAATTCTCTGGTTTGACAACCCATCAGCATTACTGCAATTCACATTTATTCACATTTCCCATATCCCCAGATAGCTGGGATCTGAGCGCACAAAACCACCGAATAGCGCTCAGATCCTCTTCACACAGTTCAATTGCCATGTAGCTAAAGTCTTTCCCATAGTCTTTCATTATATGAATGGGCTTCATGGCACAGTTATCTGGGGTATCATGGTTCACACAGGGCAAGTACAGAATGACCCCCCTGTATGTAAAGGGCCGGAATGAGTGACTTACACTCTGGTATGGCCGAACACTGGTTCCAAAGGGCAATATGTACCAGGGCCATAGTCGCAGGGCAGGAGGCTGGCAAACAGTCCTCTCCAAGCCAAGGTGGCGAAGGGCACTTCGTCACACATCTCTCTTTTGGGGGGAAGTCTAACCAGGTACCTGGATATTTTGCTGGGGTGATGGGGCAACACGCTGAGGGGACTTGAGGGGCAGAGGCCAGCGGCACTCTGCCCTGATGCCAGCTCTTCTGCTGGTATAACCTGCAGGACATCCTGCTCTGTACAAGCGACAAAGGAAGGGCAGAGGCCGACTGCACTGTGCCCCGCTGTCAGCTCTTCTGCTAGGGTACTTGGGACATATTTCGGCTCAGTAGCCAGGGAAACGTGGGGGTCAGTGGGGGTTAACATTTCCTCTGTTAACCCTGGGGCCACATTAGAAGTTAGCTGGGGAGGGGAATTTGTACTTACCCCCTCCTCCGGTTGTCCCAGTGACGGTAGTTGGGGATCTGGACAAGCTGTGGGCGCAGAGACCACGGTCCCATCTGCGCCGTCTGGGAGATTGGTGTCTCCCCTGGTTTGTGGAAACTGTCGCTGGGGGGGAAGGACGACACCTTCTGCCCCCTGTGTTTCACACTGCCGCTGGGGGGGAAGGACGACACCTTTGACCCCCTGGGGTACCCACTGCCGCTGTGGAGGAAGGTCGACACCTTCTGCTCCCTGGGGTACACACTGCCGCTGGGGGGGAAGGACGACACCTTCTGCCCCCTGGGGTTCACACTGCCGCTGGGGATGAAGGACGACACCTTCTGCCCCCTGGGGTTCACACTGCCGCTGAGGGGGAAGGACGACACCTTCTGCCCCCTGGGGTTCACACTGCCGCTGGGGATGAAGGACGACACCTTCTGCCCCCTGGGGTTCACACTGCCGCTGAGGAGGAAGGACGGCCCCTTCTGCTCCCTGGGGTACACACTGCCGCTTGGGGGGAAGGACGACACCTTCGGCCCCCTGGGGTACACACTGCTGCTGGGAGAAACAAAAGCGGAGGTCAGCTCCCCCAAGTCGTTACCCAGGATGACATCAGCTGGTAAGTCCTGCATGAGGCCCACTTCCACATTCCCCGACCCCGCTCCCCAATCCAAATGTACTTTAGCAGTGGGAATTTTGTAAATCGCCCCCCCTGCCACCCGGACTGCCACATATTCTCCAGTGAGCTGGTGCTTGGGGACTAGGTGATTGCGAACCAGGGTTATGGTGGCCCCAGAATCGCGCAGACCCTGAAGGCGTTTTCCCTCTACGTGTACCACTTGGCGGTGTCCCTGTCGGTTGTCTGGAGCTGCTTGTACTGGGTTAACCTCGTGGAGGGTGCCCAAAGATTCTTCATTAGACTGGGTCCCGAAGAAAGGTTGTCGAGGCTCACTCTGGTAGCAGTGTACTGCTGCCCGGTTTGCAGGGCAATTGGTTGGAGTATTCCACGTGGAGCGGTTTCTGTTTCTGGGACAGTCTCTTTGCATGTGGCCCTGCTGGTTACACGTGTGGCACCTGATGAAAGATCGGGCATTGTTGTACCGTGGAGGGGTTTGGTAGTTCCCACCACCCGGACGCAGTGCTGGGGTGGGGTTAATGGTGGGCGGTCGGTTAGCAGCTCCCAAGATGGACCGTGCCTGTGCCTGCTGTGCCCTCCTGGCATCTTGGTACTCATCTGCCCACCTGGCCGCTTCAGTTAAGATGCGCGGTTTCCGATCTCTCAGCCAGTTTTGTAAATCCGGGGTTAACCCCTGGAAGAATTGCTCCAGTAGCAGTAATTGTAGCATGTCCTCCACTGTGGTTGCTTGTGCGGCTTGTACCCAACCTTTGCCCGCCCTAGTTAAGCGGTGCGCCCACTCCATGTGAGTATCTTTCTCTGTCTTTCGGCTTTCTCGGAACCGCTGCCGGTATGCCTCCTGGGTAATTGCGTACCTGTCCAGGATCGCCTGCTTTACTTTCTGGTAGTCTCTGCTATCCTCGTCTGGCATGGTGCGGTAGGCTTCTGCTGCCCGGCCCGCTAGCTTACTCACCAACAGGGTTACCTGGTCGGCGGCGTTGATCTCATGTAATTGGCATAATCTCTCAAAGTCATGCAAGTAGCCATCAATGTCTTCGGTCTCCACATAGTTTTTAAAAGCATGGTACGGGAGTTTAGGCTTCCCCGGTACTATGTGTGGTGTGATTAGGGACCCCTCTCTGGACCTCCAGTCTGCCCGCTGCTTTCCCATTATGTATTCGTGGACATCGGACATAATCCTTTCCAAGGTTTCTGTGGGAGGCGTACCTGGGAAATGGGCCAGTCTGCATTGGAGTTCTCTTCCAAACTCATTCTGTGTGCTGTCCGTAAGAGGTGCTGCAGCAGCTGCCCGGTCTCCCTCCATGAGTTCAACAATAAGGGTAGCTTTGGTTTTATTGCTGGCAATAATTCCCCTTGCTTCCAATAGCTCTTTTAGCGTGGCCCGTTTCAACATTCGGGTCTATTCACATACCCTTTCCTTTCGGTTCCATACGAAATAGCAAATTTCCCAAATGGCTGTAACTGCCGAACAACGGTCTGCTGTGAGGTTTGAATCCCGTCGCTGCCATCAAATGTAACGGAGCAGGAACACGCAGTCCAAAATCTCCGCTGGTATACGATAAAATACCCACGAGGCACTACAGTTTCACCATCCCCGACCTCCCATATTGGACGACACACAATTTGGGAGTCAAATGAATACTGACTTTATTTTGTTATTGCAGAAATATTTATACATCTCTTCCCACAGGCAATCCACATCCCCCATATTTGGCTGCACAATACCCATAAAGAGAACAATAGGTGAGTCACACCTCCCTGGCAACTTTGATACAATCAGACATTGATTCAATTACACCTCTTTGTTCTTATCAGAGAATTAAAACACTTTGGCAAATGCAAGGATCCTTTACAACTTTCTTATCTCTTGAATCTCTGTAATAGGATTATCTATTAGCCTAGGTCTGCAAAAGTCTGGCTAATATTCTGCAGAGCATCAAACAGCAAACATATTGTAGGATCATATTTTAACCAAGAATTAAATAATCATAAAACAGGGTAAAACAGGGATGGGTTCCGCTACAGCCCTGTCCCGGACCGTACCAGCTATTATCTGCCTCCCCCTCTCGATCAGTGCACTACCGTCAGTGTATCTGGAATGAGTGTTCCGTCCAGCTCCAGTCACCCCATATTTCCTTATAAACAGCCACCATATCGTTTAAAGTTGCCGTCATATGTTCAAATGTCATAATAAAGTTGATTTTGTTAATGACTGAGTGGATATCTAGTGTATTCTTCCGCCAATTTCCTGCCAGACTGCTTTTAGCCGCCAACATGATAAATTGAAGCCACTTATTTTGGTGAATACGTAAGTTTTGTACTGGAAGCCCCAGGAGACATGTTCCCATCTCGGGATGTATTTTTGTTTTAAGTGTATTAGAGGCCAGTTCGGCCACCTTGTGCCACAATGATTGAGCAATTGGGCAGTCCCACCAAATATGGCGGAAAGAACCTCCTGTGATACAGCCTCTAAAACACTCAGGAGAGATATTAGGGTCCATTTTGTGTAGCCTGTCTGGCGTGTAATAGGTTCTAAATAAAACTTTGGCTGATGTTTCCATATGGCTAAAGTATCTGGAGCCTTTTGTCAGTTCCAGGCTAATTTTGGACCACCTACTCATGTCCCATTCTACTCCCATATCCTGTTCCCATTGCTTAACATGCTTGGGCTTGCTAGCCATGTCATTAGAGTTGGATATAGCGTACAGTTCCCCCAATATTCCCCTGGTTAGTGGGGTTTTATTACATATTAGTGTGAACCAAGTTGAACTTGGCGGGCCCCATTTACGGAGTTTAATCGTAAGATTGTGGCGAATTTTGTTGTAGTTAAAGTATTCTCTGGGTGGGAGATTGTACGTTTCCATAAAACTCCCAGTATTTAGTACTGCACCCTCTCTAACCCAGCTTCCAAACCTATCTAACTTCCGTGAGATCCACCAATCTTTGGAGAACGTACCCATCTCCTCAAGGGTGCTTGGGGAAGGGAGTGTAGTGGTTAGCAAAGAGATATTGGGGCTTAGCTGTCTACTGATGTTAGCTCTTTCCCATTCCCTCAGAGACAGGGCTATCATCGGGTTGTTTCGAGCCAGCTTTAAGGGCAACGGGGAAGAAGTGTCCCATATAAGAGTATCCCATTTTAATGGTGCAATTTGGTGGTTTTCTACAAAGACCCAAAGTGGCTGGTGCTCTGCCGAATGCGCCAGGGGCTGCCCTGAAGTATTTAAGGAGGTCGGGACAGCCCAAGCCTCCAGAGGATCTTCTCTTCATCATAATTGCTTTCCTTATTCTAGGGTGCTTGTAATTCCAAATAAATCTGAATATTGCATTTTGGAAGCTGGTTAAGTCTCTCGTATGTACCTGAATAGGCAGAGTCCTGAAAAAGTACAGGATCCTGGGGAGAATAATCATTTTTATTGCATTTATCCTCCCCGACCAAGAGAGATGATACTTATTCCATTTCAACAAGTCCTGATTCAGGGACTTGTATAGCGGAATATAGTTGGACTGATACAGGCCAGTGATCTCCGGAGTAATTTTAATACCTAAATAATTTATATATTTATATATATATTTTTTCAAATGAGTACTGGGATTTGAGAGTATCTCTCAAGGCCTGAGGAGCCTGAGCAAAGATCGCTTCCGTCTTGTCTATGTTAATTTTGAGCCCCGAGATGAACCCAAAGGACTCCATCAGGGACATCAAGGCTGGTAGTGAGTGAATTGGGTTCGTAAGTGTGCACAGGATGTCATCGGCAAAGAGGCAACATTTGAACTGATGTAGGCCTACATTTATCCCTGTTATTAATGCGCTATTCCTAATAGCCTGAGCCAATGGCTCAATGGCTAGCGCGAACAGGAGGGGGGAAAGGGGACAGCCCTGTCTTGTGCCTCTTTTAATGTTGATGAGTGTGTGATCAGCCCCTGGAATGCTGATGTTTGCAGATGGATTATTGTAAAAAGACTTAATAACATTCACAAAATTACCCACCAACCCAAACTTCGACAGTGTGGCGTGCAGGTATGGCCATTCTATGGAGTCAAAGGCTTTCTCCAGGTCTAGTCCTATTGTACATAAGGTGGTATTATCCTTTTTGGCTAAGTGAAATACGTTGAGAAGTCTTCTTATGTTATCCCCCGCCTGTCTATAGGGAATAAAGCCCACTTGGTCCTTATGTATCAACCTTGGCAGAAACTTTACTAATCTGGTGGCCAATATTTTCCCAAGAATTTTCACATCCCCATTCAAGATAGAAATGGGTCTGAAGTTTTTAGCCAGTAAAGGATCTCTACCCGGTTTGGGGAGGAAGATAAGACTCGCCTGATTGAGTTCGGGGGGCATGGTCTTCCCCTCCTTATTATCCCTGAAAAGCTTTTGCAACTTTGGGGCAAGTGGATTATTGAATGTGGCATAGTAATTGTTTGTAAAGCCATCCGGGCCCGGAGCTTTACCTTTTTTCAAGGTTTTGATCGTTCTGCTTATCTCCTCTAGCGAGACTTCAGCATTTAACATATTTAAATCCTCCTCAGTGGCTGAAGGGAGGTCAAAGGCGTTCAGGAATTCGTGAATTTTATAATTATTGGCCACCAGTTTAGATGAGTAAATGTCCTGGTAATACTTTCTGAAAGTTTCTTTGATCTCATCCTGTTTCATAGTAATTTCCCCCCTCGCATCCCTAAGCTGGTGAATGCGTGCAGAGTTATTCCTAAAATTTAGTCTCCTGGCCAGCATAGGAGAGGGCTTGTTAATTTGATAGTAAAATGTATGTCTCGTTTTTCTAATGGCCTTCTCGGTTCTTTCTGCCAGAATGGTGTCTAATTCTGATCTGGTTCGATTTATGACGTTTTGTGTTTCCCTGGTGAATTTACTCTGGTTTAACTTTTCCAACTTTTGTAATTTCTGGAAGAGTTTGTTTTCTTTGCTGAGTAGTTTCTTCCTATATGCCGCTGAGATTTTTATGATTATCCCTCTAATGTAAGCCTTATGGGCAACCCAGGACCATCCTATTTCCGTCTCAGGAATATCGTTCAGAACGAAGAAGGTGTTAATTTCCTCATCTATTTGGGCCCGTATCTCTGAGCACGTGATCAACTTGTCGTTCAGACGCCAAGCGTGGATGTGGGGATTATTTTGGCTTAAACTTAATTTACAAGATATCAACGCGTGGTCTGACCATGGGCAGGGTAAAATTTGGGCATCTGATGCGCTATTGAACAGTGAGGAGTTGATTAACAAGGCATCAATCCTGGAGTATGTGTTATGTGTAGGGGAAAATAATGTGTATTGTCTTTCAGAAGGATGTAACCCCCTCCAGGCATCTATTAAGTCCAGTTCTTTAAGTAGGGCATGTATGACTTTAAGTTTTCTCGCATCCCTGGTGTACGAGGGTGTCCCTGACCTATCTAGGAATGGCTGAAGCGCCAGGTTTAGGTCCCCCCCTATGATAATTTTCCCTCTGTCCTCTTGCTTCAAGAGGTTCAAAAGTTTGATTAGCGTGTTGTGCGGATTAACCGTGGGGGCATATAAATTCACCAGGGAAACCTTAAGTTCAAGAACCGTACCTGTAATTATAAGGAAGTTACCCTCCTTATCCTTTACCTGCTTCTCTAGCTTGAAAGGGAGGTTCTTGTGAAGGAGAATGGCCATATCTGCTTTCTTGGTTTGCTGTGAACAAGTATAAAAATTTGGGTAATCCTTGTGGAGGAATTTCGGGACTTTATCTGATGCAAAGTGAGTTTCTTGGAAAAAAATTATAGAGGGTTTGATTTTTTTATAAAAGAGGAAGGCTTTACGCCTTTTAAACGGGGAATTGAAGCCTTTTACATTATGCGTTATTATATTATGTGGGTGATCCGTCATGGTTGTCTGTTCTCTAAGTGTGTAAAAGTCTCTAGAAAGTTACCCCACGCGGACCACTTTGCCTCGGCTCCCGTTTCCCATACCGGCCGGTCCAGGACATGCCCACCACAACTCGCTCCAGACGCGGATGACTCCAGGCAATTCTTGATCCTCCAGGCACAAGCGGCATAACATGTAAAAAAACAAAAAACAGTATCAGTACAATTTAGTATCTCAGTAATAAACCTACAATGACAGTGAGTCCTCCCTTGACTACTACATATAGTCATTCCGATAGGATTAAGGTAAGAGAACCTACCCCCCCCTAATTATTCCTACAGGGAGAAAACTATCAATTAACATTAACCATTATAATATTAGCCATATCTTGGGCACTAAGCCCCTGGTTGTCATGAAACTTAGCTACCTAAGATAGCCATCCTGAGTACTCAATAAAATATATGCAATACTAAGCGAGTTAGAGAACAATATGAAAACAAATAGAAAAACATTTTAGAAAAACAATTTAACCCATTACCCACTGCTGGCTAAAGAGGTTGTATAAGAGTCAAGAAACCCTACATGAGTTAACATCTCCTTAAGTTAAGCCTGGCCTCTAGCCCCTATATGCTCCCGCTAAACATATGCACAAACCAAGATACAATACTGAGGTAGAGTCTGTAGTGTGCTCAATGTCCCAGCATGTGCGAAGAGTCTGGAGAATCGGGTTTTCCTCTCTCCAATCCCGAGGTAAAGTCCAGCCTCTGTGGACAGTATGGAAAAACTCATAGAGCAAGTGTGGACCTGGAAACATTTTTAGGATAAAGGGTCCTCCGTCGCCCCCTGCTCCCGATGCTTGACGTCCCTCACATGGTTGGAACTGGACTTTGATCTTTGAGGCAGCGGGTTCTCTGAACCCCTCCTGGTCTGCCTCGAATCTGCCTGAAGGAAGGAGCTTTCCTCCTCTGAATCCTCAGGCACGAGTCTCAGTCTGGTTAAAAGGCTTTGGCTTTCCTCCAGTGATAGCACCCTGAAAGATTTTCCTTTAAACGTTAACAAAAGGGCGAATGGGAACCCCCATCTATACGGTAGAGTCCGGATGTTCCGAATTAGGACTCGGACTTGGGTTGCGGCTTGCGTCAGGTGGTTTGTAGAACTCCTGGATTCCCTTTCCAGTCTGTTTTTTTTGTACTTTGCTAGTACTGCGACTTGCCATCTTTTAAGGAGGGTAGAGATTCAAGTTTAAGGACCTGGACCAGTCTGTTAGCTGGGTTAGAGGGTAATGGGTTGGTATAGTGCTAAAGTAGTTAATTACTCATGGATGGCTTAGTGGCTGCCAGCCTCATGCATGCATGGGAGCCACGGTCAAGCTGCCCCCTGGGCGTGTTGATCTTCTCTGGCCCAGTGTCCTCTGGGGCATGACGAACGCCTTGAGTAAGGGAATTTGTCGTTCCTTTAATGCCTCCGAGATCACCAATCCCTGCCCCAGTGCTGTATAATATGTGCTCCCAGGGTAAGGGCTCTTCATCCGAATTAAGGTTAGAGAAAAAAACTTCCTTGAACAGAAAATGCTTACAGATTAGTGCAGTTTGTGATTTGGAAGCGCTATTCTTAGAGTGTCCACCGGGTGTCAGTGTTAGCACACTAGTGTCAGAGTCATGGAGACTTTCAACACCACATAGCAGGGCAATCCAGTCTTTTAGACAAACACGAGCTGCAGGCAAACTTTCTCAATCTGTTATCATTACAAAGAAATCAAGTTGGGGCCTTTAAGCCTTATAGTGAGACCCTTAGTTCGATTGTAATGTCCTCTAGGACCATAACTTCTCAGAATCTTTTAATGTCCCATTTGCATAAAAAAACAAAGTCTGTAATAAAATATGGGAGGGTTCTGTGTTGCATCAAGCCTCTCTTAGCAGTTTCTGCTTTCTCTGTCCTTTGGAGTGTTTTTAACTGTACAGGTCCCTGAGCTTTTGGGAGCCAAGAGTATTAAAGCCTCCCTTTAGTGCCCCTAGGTTTGCAGTGTTTTTAGTAGCAGCAAAGCTGTAATCTTTTCTGGGCCTCTCACACAGTCTCTTCTTGTTAGGGTGCAACTTGCAGCTTCTGGATCCCCAAACTTGATTTTTAGAACCAGCTGGGTCCTCCTGTGCACAATCCTGGTCATATATATCAATTTGGTGATAGATAAGTCACTTTATATATGGTCTTAAATGTTTTTTTTAGCAGAAACACACATTCTCTTTCATATATTATAGCTTTGAGAGATAAGCTGCTGGGTCTTCTCTTAAAAAGTAATACAGTTTATTGTGTACCATATCTTTAGATTATTACACAGACTAGATCTCCAGTAGTATAAGGCAAAGAATTGTATAGGTTTGAAACAGACAGGCAATATGAGTCATTACCAACCTTAAGTAGGCATGTTGTTTATCAGTGTTTCAGAGTCTCCTTTGTTCTGGTTCAGCTGCAAATCTCAGGAAAAAAGTTGCCAAACTTGATTTTTAAAGCCAGCTGGGTCCTCCTGTGTGCAAATTTGTTGATTTGGTGATAGAGAAGTTACTTTATATATAATTTTCATGCTTTTTAAAGCCTTATTGCTGGGAGCTATGTTGTTTTGCTTCCTCTCTGTTTGCTGCTAGCCACACCCCCAGCTTCCAGATTTTTAACCGGACCTGGCTTATTTTTTTAATCTCATTAAACATATCTTTTAGTTTGGGGCTTAAAATTTCCGACAATGACATTTAGTAATTATTTACAAAACCATTGGGTCCTGGCGTTGTATACAGTTTTAAACTAGAGATCACTTGTTTTACTTCCTCCTCTGAGATTTCTCTGTTTAAATGTTCAGCTTCCAACTGAGATATTTTAGGAAGAGTCAAGTTTTCAAAAAAATTATCTATCTTCTGCGGGCATAATTTGGTAAAACCATCTGAATTTTCCAGATTGTACAGAGATTTATAGTATTCAGAGAATACTCTATTAATTTCTTCTGGATTCTCGCAGATTAAGCCACTTTCTTTTTTAATTTTAAGTATTCTTTTAATACCTTCTCTTTTCTTTAAAGAGTTCGCCAGATATTTTCTTGTCTTGTTGCCCTGATGGTAAAACCTCTGAAGATGTACATTATCAGCCTTAATAAATTGCGATTTGGTAAATTTAAAAGGGCTCTATATAAGCACACAGCCTATTTTTTTTACAGAAGTTTTTAGTTAGTGAACTTCTATCCATAAGCAAGGTCTTCACTAACTAAAAACTTCTGTAAATAAAATATGCTGTGTGCTTAAATAGAGCCCTTTTAAATTTACTGAATCCTAATTTAATAACGCTGTATATTCTTATCTACCATAAGTTGTAATACTTTATTTATTTGGGCCTGTATTCTCCCAATTTTTGCTGTTAATGTTTGTTCTGGCTTAATTTTATTATTTCTCTTGTGGAGTGCCAATTGAGTGTATAAATCTCTTAAAGAGGCTCCCTGCTCTTTTTTCCTACTTATTGCTCAGCTGGTTAAGACACCCCTGATATAAGCCTTATGCGAGTTCCACAATGTGGTTTGAGAGGCCACTGAATTCTGATTGATATCAAGAAATGTTTTAATTTCTTTTGATAGTTTCTCTCTATTTATAGCAGATTCAAAGAGGGATTTGTCTATATTTACAACTTTCTTTTGTTTGATCAAGGTATTTGCCCTAAGCATCAGTTTAATCATTACATGATCTGAATTTACAATATTTCCAATCTCGACTTTCTCTATCAAATTGAAAGTTGTTACATCCACTAAAAAATAGTAAATTCTAGTATAGACTGCATGTCTGTGTGAATAAAATGAGTGGTCTTTTTCATTTTGATGAAAAATTCTCCATGCATCAAATAGATGGGAATTACTATTTATTTCTTGAAACTTTTTAGATAAACTGAGTTGTTTTATCAGGATTAGGTTTTTGTATTTGACTTCCTGTCCATAAAAGGATCCATACACATATTTATATCTCTGCATATAATTGTACGCCCGATCTTGAATTTTTGAACTCGATTCAGAATGGCTTTCAAAAATTTACTCTGACAGGAGTTAGGGACATACAAGTTAACTACCGTAAAATTAACCTTGTTGATCTTACCAGTCCAAATTATGAATCTCCCCTCCGGGTCAGATTCAGAATACTGTTCAACTACTTTTAACTGGTTATGGAAAAAATAGAGACTCCCCTGGTTTTATTTTTAAATGCAGAGTGTATTTAATTTGAATATTTGCCCTCTAAAAATCTATGGATTTTCCCTATTTTTCAGTGACTTTCTTGAATACAAATTATGTCAGGATTTTATATGGACATTTTGGGACAAGACCTTAAGACCTATTTCTAAAGTTTTCTCCATAACGTACTGTGGACACATTACCCAGGTATTCCAACCTTCCCACTGCGATGCAATCTAACATATGACATAACATATAACATGACACAACAAAAATAACAATCACTAACTAAAAAATTATATGCCATCAAGACGTTAGATCTTCTACTTTGGATGGCCAGCAGTACTACTGGCGGCCCAAAGAGATATCCAAGCCAAAGCCGATAAATTATTAAATTAACATTAAAATACCTTCCAAATATCTAAATAGCTATCAAATCAAAAATTATTTTCATTACGACCTATCTAAGTGGAATATGGACAATTTATTTTTCAGTTCTACTTTGTCATAAAAAAGGCACCAAGAACTGGTTTGTCCATAAATGATGTCAGTCCTTGTTGAAGGGGTTATTCCGGGATTGATCTAGTTCCTGATTTGGTATAAAGGATAATATATTAGTTTGTATCAAAATGCTGATTCAACATAACTCTATGTACTACCTCAAAAACTATTGTGCTAAACCCCTATTTCTATAGTATATGCCAGATCTTATGTGTATACAACATGTGTAAATAAAAAAAATATTTTTCCATCATAGTGGTTACTCTACTAGTGACATAAAGTGAATAAAAAAACTCCATGTAGATCTATTATAGTATGTGATAAGTGTGTGCCTATCTTCATTTTTAATAGGGCTCATAAAGGTCATTATCTAGTAATAGTGAAGTAGTTATAAGTGATATGTTAGAAATTTTATACAATCTGATTAATAAGTGCTTTTTTTTTATATTTTTATTATCTTTTTTTTTTACATGACAAAATAAACATAAGAATACATAAAATATAATTCATACATATTGTATATTTGATAAGCAGATAAAAATAGGCTTCCAGAATAAAATTCTTGATTTAATAATGTACAATATTACATCCATACTCAACTTTCATTCCTTTATTGAGGCAAAAGACAAGAAACAGAGACACAAAGAAAGAAGAGAAACCCCCCCGTCTCTAAACTATCTTGTTATAGAGTTAAGGTATTTATCCAATTTAGTCCAATTAATGGTGGGTCGAAGCTTTAAGGAAAATGGTCTGTTATAGTAAACTAGTAAATCCCTATTGAGGCAAATGACATTAATTAACCTTCTTATTGTAGGAACAACCGGAGAATTCCAGTATTTAACTATAAGGGATTTAGCCCCCAGTAGGATATGAGATATCAAATATCTATCCATAGAAGGCAAGAACTCCAAATCCATATGAAAGATAACCAGTTGTGGGGTACAGGGGATATATTTATCAATCTGCACAACAATTGGCATATTTCTACCCACATCTCAGATATTTTTTTGCACTCCCACCAAACATGGGCATCATTTCCTAATGAGCCACACTGTTTCCAGCATGAAGCTTCCCCTTTTATATTGAATTTTGACATTCTGACCGTGGTAAGATGCCACCTGTGCATTAATTTAAAGAACAATTCTAAGTATGCTGTGTTTAGTGCTGATATCTTAACACTTTTTATAATTCCCCTCCAATTAGTTTCCTCTAGATCCATACTAAAATCTAGTTCCCATCCTTAAATTCCTTTGCTTTTGATGAGTGGGGTTATCTTGCACAGAATCTTATTACATTTAGAAATGATGTGTGAATTTACCCTCTTAATAATTAATTATTTGATTTTAGTTGGCGCTTTCATTCCAATCATTTTAAATCCCCAGGTAATTAACATTTGTTTTAAGCTTTTATAGTTTAGCCAGGTGAATTTTTTAAACTCATATTTCTTTTGCATCTCTGAAAAGGTCAAAAAATTATTCTTTTTATATAATTCCGACACTGAAATTACGCCCCTACTGTGAAAGAGGGATAATGTTGAGGAAAGATCTTTTGTATCAACAAGATCAATAGGGGTAGCTAATGAAGGGAAGTAGGATATTTCCATCCTCTCTTTATTTTTGTACCAAAATTTTAAGAGTGCGTTTAAATTTTTTGGCAGTTTGCCAAGTAGATTTTTACTATAGTTCGGGAGCCATAATAAATTCTTTACAGAGGTACACCTAATAAGGGCCTCTTCCAGCATCCACCATCTAGATTTATCTTGGAGGGTATTCCAGCTTATGAGTTGAGCTATACCAATTTTTTTATATATATCTTTTATACAGGGGGCATTTAAGCCTTCTTTTTCAAATTTCTTGCTCACTACACTATTCCTAATTCTACTTTTTTTCCCCCATATATAAATTTGTCCAAGGTATCCTGAATGATTTTTAAATAATTGTTTGGTATTCTGCCTGGTATCGATCTTAAACAGTAGGTGATTTTCTGAATTATGCTCATGTTAGTAGCGGCAATTCTAGCTGACCAGGATAGGTTTAAAGATCTCCAATTGCACAAAATGGATATAACTTGCTTCATGACCTCATTTAAGTTAACTTTAAGGATGTCCTTCACTTTAAATGAAAGTTTTATACCCAGATAAACAATATATTCCGACTTCCAATTAAAGATAAATAGTTTTTCTAATTTTTTTTTACTTCACGCTTTATGCCTCTTATTAAGGTGTCAGATTTGTATTTATTAATCTTGAAATAGGATAGTCTACCAAACTCTTTCAATATTTCCTGTAGTTTAGGACATGCCACCTCGGGATTGGTCATGGTTATGACTATATCGTCCGCAAATCCCATAAATTTAAATTCCTCCTGATCTATAATTACTCCCTCAATTTCCCTACACTCTCTTATATATGTCGCCAGTGGCTCCATAAAGAGAATTAATAATAATGGAGATAACGGGCATCCCTGGCGGGTACCGTTTCATATTTTGAACTTGTTTGACTCAGTCAGGACTCGTAATGAAGGCCGTGGAGTTAGAGTATAAAGCTTTTACTGACTTCGAGGCAAACTCTTCCAGTCCATATTTCACCAGGACAGCCTGTAAAAATTCCCAGCTGACCCTGTCGAAGGCCTTTTCTGTATCCAAAGACAGGGTCAATAAGGGAACATCATAGTCCTCTACATAATTCAAAATATCAATCATTCGTCTGGAGTTGTCAGAGGCTTGACGGCCCGGAATAAATCCCGTTTGATCCCAATGGATCAGCTTATTAATTATAGTTTTCAATCTATTCACCAATATCTTTGCATAGATTTTAACGTCTAAGTTGATCAATGAAATAGGACGATAACTTCTACAATCGTCCAGATTTTTCCCCTCTTTCAAGATGTTAACTATTTTTGTCTCTGACATCTCCGGAGGAAGATCCCCTGTTTGTTTTATCTCATTAAATAGACTACATAAATGACTTTTTATTTCAGGCATAAGTACTTTGTAAAATAAAAGATCAAATCCATCCACCCCTAATGATTTATTGGGTTTGCCGCTATTAATTGCTTCCATTATTTCCTCTATAGTTATGTCACTGTTTAAATATCGACTATCTTTTCCTGAAATCGTGGGAAACTTGATTTTATCGAGAAAGGCCTCAATTTCCTCTTTTGCTCGAGGAATAAACCGTGTATCTTTTTCCAAGTTATATAATTTCATGTAAAAATCCTGAAATAACTCACTGATTTTATCAGGATGAAAGTGTATCTTACCTTCTTCATCTTGAATTCTTAAAATCCTATTCTGGTTGCGTTGCTTCTTTAATCTATTTGCCAAATATTTCCCTGATTTATTACCATATAGAAAATGTGATTGCTGAAATCTCCATAAGAGATTATCAGCTTGTAACTAAAGAATTTTTTTTAATTTGATTATTTATATCTTTTATTTTATTACTAATTTCTTTACTTGAGTTCTTTATGTTAACCTGATGTAACTTTTCTAATTCTATATAGAGATGTTTTAGTGGTTTACCCTGTTTTCTCTTTATTTCAGCTGATCTAGCAATTAAAATCCCTCGAGTGTAGGCTTTGAAACAGCACCATAGCGTTTTCTCAGATGTTCCCGAATCCTTATTAATTTCAAAGAATTCCTGTATGTCTTTTTTAATAGCAGTAATATATTCAGTTTTTTTTAATATAACAGGATTCATTTTCCATCTATTCTTGTTATTTAGCTGAATAGTCTCTTCCAAAATTACACAATTCATCGAGTGATCTGACCAGGGTGTCAAAATAATTTCTGTCTTACAGATTGATCGCGTAGTTCTTAAATCCGCAAAAATGTAATCAATACGAGAGTAGGATTCATATCGGTTTGAAAAAAAAGTATATTCTTTTTGGTCTGGGTGAAACACCCTCCATAGATCAAATAGCTCATAGCTCTTTATCAAGTTTGAGAATTCTGCCGCTGTTTTGCTAATTAAGGCCTCAGACTTTGCCTTATGAGATATCTGTTTGCCCATGGATGCATTTATTGCAATATTGAAGTCCCCACATAATGTAATCGATCCTTTTTTCACTTTAAAGATATCTAATAAAAACTTCTTAAGATATCCAATCTGATTTTTATTTGGCAGATAGGCATTTACCAAGGTTATTAATCTATTATTTATAAAACCAATCCAGATTATATATCTCCCCAAGGGGTCTATCTCTATGAATTCCTCAGACACCGTTAATCTTTTATTAAAGAAAATAAATACTCCTTTTGATTTATTATTGAACGTAGCATCTATTCTAGATGGATATAGATTATTAGAAATATATTGCAGTGACTTCCTCTTAAGATGGGTCTCCTGGAGACATAGAATATCCGCTTTAATCTTGGCATTATTCAAGAAGGCTATTTTCCTCTTAGTTGCAGAATTTAGGCCGTGTACATTATGCAAAATAATTTTTATACCCTTATCCATTTAAATCCATATTAAATGCTTTAGACAATTTAACCAATAAGTTATTCCCTCTAAATTGCCTCGGTCTCTTCATAGTCACCTTCATCATTCTTACAACATATACACACATCCATAAAATACCAAAGTCAACACAAATCATAAACTTTGGTTTAACAGGACTATCGCCCGAAGTTGGGAAATGTCAGGGGTGGTTTCCCACCTGTGGTTGGGAGACTTAGGAGAGAAAAAAAGAAGAGAAAGATAAAGTGGAAGAATAAGGTAGGCTATCTATTTTCAACATATCCTTAGTCTATATGTAGTATCATCTATACTATTAATTCTCTGATTCATTTCTCTATTGTGAGACCCTCACCAAGCGAGATATATATATATTTATGACCCCCTTTCCTATCCTCTCCTCTCCTCTGCGCCCCACTTCCTCCTCTCTCTCTCCCCTCTTCACCCCTCTCTCTCATCTCCCCTATTATCTCTTCCCCTTTCTTCATGGGGTCATGCCCTACCTCTGGGATATTTTAACTTTATTTCCCTCACGGAGGGTAGTGATTGTGAACCATTGCTACCACCAATATGAATTAAACTTTATCAAAGGGTATTGTAGATTTCAAGACCCGTGTTCCTATAATATCAAACTTACTTTCCATTCCTATTTGTTATAGTAGAAATTCTATAATAGAAAAAAATAATGATCTATATAGCTAGTATCCTGGGTGCTTAACACCCCTTATTGTATCAAAAAAGAATATATAAAGAAAAAAACTTTAATTGGATACTATGGACCTGGAAACTACGCCGTTTAAAATGTATAAAAAAAGAAGACTGTATAAAGATACTTAAATAAATGATATGTGTGGATTATGGAATATTTTCATATTGCCTAATCATACCATAGACTATAATACACAATCCTCATAAATCAGAATATACTGATCCTCCTGTTAATACAGGATATACTGATAATCATAGGATTGTGAAAAAGCTTGTGTAAAAAATGTAAGTATCTATATACATATAAAAACAAATATACATTGGAAGAGAATCTGATACCTTAGAAAATGCTTTGAATTGACTGAAAGCGTGTACAATCTCTAGTGAATGACTCTATAAAGATATCTACAGTGTCTATATAAAGGAGAGAGTAGCACTATTGGATAAGAGCAAAACAAAACGCATATAGCAGTATAACATTATAACATGAATAAAGCCATAGAGGCAATATACTTGCTGTTCAGTAGTAAAGCTCTCCAATAAGGCTCTCCATAGGCTCTCTGTTACCACTGAGTAGATAGAGTATAAAAATAGAGAAATGAATGAGCCAATATTGTGATAAAAAGAATTCCACTCCAAAGAGTGTTTACACTTAGCTTTCAGTAGTCTAAGGTTCAGAAAGTTTGGAAAAAATGATGCCAACGGGCCGTTTCGTCCCTCCACGGGGACTTCTTCTAAGGCTTTTGACTTTAACTGGCATTTTAGGCCTATTTAAGGCCTGTAGATCGCTTCCTTAATTGAATTGCATTAGGAACGCAGTAATACGCAGCGTCATGACGTCATGACGTTTTTCAAAATTAAATTAGCTTTATTAGTATAGACAGAGGCCGAATGAACGCCGGAACATCAACGCGGTGACGTCACAGCGCCCATTCAAATCCCATTCATCTTTATTAAGGTAGTTAGTGACAAAAAGTACACTTATTTGTAAATAAATGCTAAATAGGCTCCAAACGACCGACACAAGTATCAGGAACCTAGAGAAACCTCACAAATCGAACAGAGGGCTATGTATATTATTTAGAGAAGGTGTTTTAATGAAAAAATAATAAAGATAAAGTATTAAAACTCATTATGAATATAAAGGAAACCAGGGGACTAGATTGTGAGACTTGCTGTTTAGTATACTTGTACATAGATGCTAGGCCACCAATATGAAAAAAAAAGACAGCACCTATATTTCAAAAATCTATATATATCTTTAGAGAATTATTTCAATAGCTTTAAGAATCAAAGATAAATGATAAAAGATATATAATAACCAGAAGAATAGGCTTTCTGTATAACATACATTATTATTTTCCTACTTGGTATAGAGTCATGATATATTCATAGGCCAATTAATATTTGGACATTGAGGGATAACATTGTCCTTAATTCTACATTGAAAGATATTACTAAAGTGGATGGAGTGAATGTCAAGGAAATGAGTGTTAAAGTGTAGTTAAGTGAACTGGGATAATATTGACGTGCTAAAAGCACTGAAGTGAATACTGAATGTATGGATCTGTAAAGTTAAACGCTAAATATATATAGATTGCACAGTACTAGAATATTAACGTGAAGTGCAAATAACGACATCAAGTGACAGACTAATAAGGTGAAGATTGTGTTAAGAGGAAAAAATGTGTCTGAACAGAATTTGTGCTCTAAAGAAAGGCAGAATAGGAATATCCTTTGTTAAGGCCCATGGGGTATTTACTGTTGAGTGTGAATATCCATTTGCTCTCTTTTTGGAGCAGAATTTGATCTATATTTCCTCCTCTCGGCCCTATAGATAGTTTTTCTAAGACTTGAAACTTCATTACCCCGGCCTGATTCTGATGGAAATTGTTGATATGTCTAGATACGGGAGTGTCCAAAAATGTGGTTATTGAATAAACATATTCCAGAATCCGTCTTTGTAATTGTCGAAAGGTTTTGCCCACATAGTATTTATGACAAGGGCAGGTCATTACATAGATTACATGTGTGGTTTCGCAATTTAAAAAGGTTTTTACTGGATATTTCTTTCCTGTCTTGTGGTCAATAAATTCTTTGCTCGGTTTTATATAATTGCAAGCTTTGCAATGACCATATTTGAATAATCCTATTGTAGGAGTTAACCAATTCGATGGTTTTTGAGGAGGTTTATAGTAACTCTTTACCAATGTATCTTTTATATTTCTGCTTCTCCTGTATGTTATGGAGGGTTCTGATGTCAATGATTCTTTCAGGGCCTCATCCTCTTGTAAAATGTACCAATGTTTTTTAAGAATTTGTTTAATGGCTCGCCAATCTTTTCCATATTGCATTATGCAACGTATCTTCATATCCCAGTCATTGAATTCACCTTTATCTGTTTTATATAGTAAATCTTCTCGTTTACTCGACAAAGCTCTTCTGTAGGCTCTTTTGAGCACACGATTCGGATAGCCTCTTTGTTTGAATCTCATACGCAAGTCTTTAGCTTTTTGTTTGAAATCCATTTCATTGTCACAATTTCTCTTTAAGCGCAAATATTGTCCTGTAGGTATTCCTGATTTCAGTCTCAGAGGATGTTGGCTAGACCAATGGAGGAGTGAATTTGATGCTGTGGATTTACGGAATACCGATGTATGAATCTTGCCTGTATTATCTTTCATGATAGTGAGATCCAAAAATTCAACTTCTCTATTGTTAACCGTGTAGGTGAATCTTAAGCCTATATCGTTTCGATTCAGTATATTAATGAATTCTAGGAACACTTCCTTGGGACCTGTCCAAAACAGTAGTATATCATCAATGAAGCGTTGCCACAGTAATATATTTTCCGTAAATTTCTGCATTTTTTCATTGAAGACTTCTATTGCCTCCCAGTAGCCTAGATACAGATTGGCATAACTGGGCGCACAGGAGGTCCCCACCGCTGTTCCCTTGCTTTGGTGGTACCAGCGATTATCAAACAGGAAGTAATTCTTAGTGAGTGTAAACTCAAGTAATGTAATAATGAATTCATTGAGTTCAGTATCTTCACTACTATGCATACTTAGAAAGTATTTGACTGCTTTAATACCTATATCATGAGGGATAGATGAATAAAGCTGTTCGACGTCAATTGTAATCAAAATTGTTTGTTCAGGTACTGTGATGTCATTTAGCTGTTTAAGGACATCCAAAGTATCTTGAAGGTATGATGGCAGAGTTTTGACTGTTTCTTTCAGATGTTCGTCAACAAATTTACTTATTCTTTCCGTGAGGCAGTTGTTTCCAGAAACAATGTACCAATGTATTTTAAGAATTTGTTTAATGGCTCGCCAATCTTTTCCATATTGTATTATGCAACGTATTTTCATATCCCAGTCATTGAATTCACCTTTATCTGTTTTATATAGTAAATCTTCTCGTTTACTCGACAAAGCTATTCTGTAGGCTCTTTTGAGCACACGATTCGGATAGCCTCTTTGTTTGAATCTCATACGCAAGTCTTTAGCTTTTTGTTTGAAATCCATTTCATTGTCACAATTTCTCTTTAAGCGCAAATATTGTCCTGTAGGTATTCCTGATTTCAGTCTCAGAGGATGTTGGCTAGACCAATGGAGGAGTGAATTTATAGTAGAAATTCCCTTAACTATTATATATTTACTTCAAAAAAAAGAAAAAAGGTTTTATTTGAAATAAAGAAGATGATTATTCATCATCTAACTACTCACTATTTAAAAAAACAAACAGAAGAGAGAGAGAGAGGGATGAAAAAACAAAGAGAAAAAAAGAGAGAAAAAAAGAGAGGAAAGAAATGGGAGGGAAAAAAAATGTCTCCATCATCTATGATTTTGTGTAGATTCTACCTATATACAGTGGATCTAAAAAGTCTGCACACGAATAAGGCTTTAAAACAACATGAAAATACCAAGCAATTTGGATTATTTTTGATCTACAAGACCAGGTTGCAGTGACTGAACAGTCTGGATTGCTCTGGCACTGTGCAGCAACTTTTGGACTTCACTTTAACACAGATCTACTGGACTGAAAGACACTGGATGGGGCACAATCAACAATTATTGGGAAGGTGTCTGGTGAGTCTAAACCCCAAAGGGGACCCTCTTATGTCATCCTACCCCAGCTAGACCCCAGCTCACCTACCCAGGGAAGGGCCTCTTGATAGGAGATATAAAGTGGAGCACAACATATAATTTTCACTTCTTATTTGAGGGAAAATTAACAAGCACTCTATATGGGTTACTACTGAAAGCTAACACATGGTAAAGCTAGCAATAGCCCTGCAACTATACACAGACACTGGTGGACATAGAAAAAAAGGGATTGAAGTGCATTCAATGAACTTCTACACCAACCTGGGATCAAAAGGAGCAAGTGAAGTTGTACTCCCACACCCCAGGGACTGTACCTTTACAGCATCTCATTGCTGGGACTCATGTGTTTGCAACCATCATTAAAAGCTCTGTTTATTAAATCATAATTTGTGCCGGACTCTAATCAGCAAAGCAATTGAAGCAAAACTGCCACAGCCAAATGTAATGAACTGTTTAAGACAAGGAATTTACTTTTTTTTTCTCAATCCCTTATCATCTTAACTTGTTTATGTTATATGAGATAAAGGGAGCGGCACCACTTGTGACTGTTTTATAAGTTTGCTGTTGACTACACCCTGTATAAAAGACAGCTCAACACTACCACCAAGTGGCAGCTTACGAAAATTACATGCTCAGGCTTATAAATATATCAGTGCTTCTGAAATCCACTACAACTGACAAGCCTACTTAGGCCTCTACAACCCAGTGTCCTTTGATTTTGTTGCTATTGTCTACTGAAGTTTGTTAAGTGTGTGACTAGAGCCTGATTTGCATTCTTATGTTCTAGTCCTATTTCAAACGACAGCCAAGCCCTGATATTTTGCTGTCAATATTTACAGCTGTGGCAAAGAATCCAACTATCATTGCCTTGGAACTGTGACACACAACTCTGCAAGATCTGATGCCTCACTCCCCTGTGATAGGGGGCATTTTGTGACTTGTGGTCTCTATGCTCTAACTAGGGCAGGGCTAGGCCCAGTGACTGACTGCCATTCTGATTTCACTAAGTGCATGCAGCTGCCTGACACCAAAGGCAGGTGGATACAATTGTTATCTGTCAAAGTAGAAAAGGGGCACCATCTACCCTACATTGGAAGTTCACAGATTCTCATGTGCACAATAAAAGTATTTTATTCCTTCTTTGGCGGATCAAGCTACAATGTGGCTGGTGCTGAGCAGAGCACACTACAATTCAGCCGCCCGATGGTCAAAGTGACAATTCCTGAAGCACTCTGGTAACTTACTATATCTTGGGGTTTAATGGGGTGCACATATATTCAGTGTACTGCAATAAAGATATACAGCACTACTACCCAGAGAAATTTCAGGAATATAACATCAGTGATCTTTAAACTACATTAACTTACTACTACAAGAAATTAAGACTATCAATTACATCTGATACTTCCCTGGTCTGCCACTGCCATCTAGTGGAGGAAAGTGGTAAACCACAAAGGGACTTCCTGATAGCACAAAGCTTATGGGGCATATGTTTCACATGAGAGACTTGATATTCTCCAGGATGTAACTTCCTATTCCCATATGCCCGTTACATGGGGACACTTACAAACGCAAAAGTGACAAAATACCTTTTCTTATGTCATGGCTGGAGTAGCTACGAGAAAAAGTAGCAAGAATATACAATCTTATTACTTGCCTAGAGCGTCACCCCCTGCATCTCAAAAACAACAGCCTAACTCAAAAACCACGGCAGCAACAACGATGGAGCATACAGCGCCAAGCACTAAGGGTGATATCCAAGACCTCAAAGACCTGATCCTCACATTCAGGGAGGACATCAGAGCGGACATCCAAAAAGTCTCAGCAGACTTGACGTCCGAGATAAAAAGAGTGGACGCTAAAACTGACTCGCTTGAAGAGAAATATAACAAACTAAAACAATCTCATGTCAAGATTGAGGAAGAAATCTCCATGCTAAAGGAGGAGCAAGCCCGCCACTTAACATTTCAGGAAGACCTAGAAAATAGATCTTGGAGACAGAATATCAGACTGAGAAACGTACCCGAATCAGTAACTGACCTACATTTATACATGTCAGAGCTCTGTGAGTTTTTGCTACCAAATCTGGACTCTGAGCAATATAGACTGGACCGGATCCATAGAGCTCTGGGAGGTCGTTCCACCATGTCTGAATGCCCCAGAGATATTATCGCCCTCTTCCATTACTTTACAACTAAGGAACTGTTCATGAGAGCATCCAGGGGGGGGGGGGGGGGGGTATCCCTGACATCGAAGGGCACAGACCAAGTGTCTTTGCGGACCTCGCTCAACAAACGTTACTCAAGAGGAAAATGATGAAACCACTCCTGGACAACATCCTGGCCCATGGCTGGAAATACTCTTGGGGATTTCCATTTCGCCTACTGATTGCCAGGGACGGCAAGTTCTTTACCATCAGAACCCTAGAGGAGGGGATGGCCCTTCTAGCTACCTGGGGCATTACTTTAACAGATGCTCCTGGAGTTTCTGGCGACAGCCAACCCATCAGGGAGTTGACAGAGGGTCCCCGAGGAAGAACAGTTGGCCTTAATTCTCGTGGTAGAGGTTCCAACCTCCCCTCCAGAAGACATCAAAACAGGGCCCCTGACCAGCCAGATGTGCCATAGATCTAATACACTGTGATGTATTGTTATATGATATGTTATAGTTATGTTCTACCTCTTATTTTGATCTTCTAAAACTTGCGACCAAAATATGAACAGACATGACTAGTTAAACTCTTGCATAACTATCTGTCACTTTAGAAGAATATTTCTTCTTTTTTTTTTATATAGATATTGATAGTGTCCCTTAAGGGCTTCACCATATACACCCCCCCCCCCCCCGGCGAATCCAGTCAGTATTGGAGTCTAATACTACTGGACTCACCAATTTAATTAAAAGGACAGCGCTTGCTCTCCTTAAGTAGTGTTATACTACGTTCCTAGTTTTGTTATATTCTAGTATAATTTTATTTTTAGAATAAAAAAAAAAAAAATGTGTTAAATTTTTGTCAAGAAATTTGACGCCGGATTACTTGACAAGCAGTTTCAACCACTGTATATCGTTGTGTTCTCCTCATTCGTTCTACTCTAACATTTTACTTTATGTTTACATCAATTTGCACAGTGAAGTGACACAGGTGGTTTCTGGACGGAGTCCCACCGGGAGGCTCATCAGACTGGATACTCGAGGGCGGCTATAACCCTTCGTGCTCTACTAAGCTTGGCCTTGAGCCCCAGACAAACGGTGAGTCATGAATATTAATATCATTTCACATAATGCTCAGGGCCTGAATGAACCGATTAAGAGAGGGGTTGCCATAAAAGAGTATCAGAGACTTGGGGGAGATGTAATATTTGTGCAAGAAACACATTTTAAGAAACTAGCGGTCCCCAAATACGGGGAAAACATATAAACAAACTTTCCACTCCACCTCAATAGAAAAGAAAAGAGGGGTGACACTCCTTATTCATAATAGGCTTACATTTTGCCACACCTGCACTCAGACAGACCCAGAGGGTAGATATATGGCAGTACATGGCACCATTCATGACCAGAAAATTACCTTCCTTAACATATATGCGCCAAACACTGATCAGAAGCAATTCTTCACTAAGATTTCAGATCTGATTATGGGCTTGGGAGCACTCCCCCCTGATCATAGGGGGGGGGACATGAACACAGTCCTAGATCCATCTACAGACAAATCAACTGCTACCACTAAACTCACACCTCCCACGGCTACCAGAGCTCTTAAACATATTTTCAGATCTAATTGCCTGATAGACAGTTGATCGAGAGTATACTTTTTACTCCCCCAGACATCTGTCACACTCCAGAATTGATTACCTGTTTATTCAACAACACCTATCACTAAACTTAGAAGCAGATTCTATTCGACCAATTTCGTGGTCAGATCATGACCTGGTTCTGATCTCCCTTTCTGGACTTCTACCAGTGGGCACTGAATCCCTGTCTATTAAACGATTTAGCCCTAAGGGAAAAAATCTGCAGCGCAATTGTGGAATACTTCTGGATCAATAGTGGGGGTGAGGTAGACGGGGGGAGGAGTGTGGGCAGCCCATAAGGCAGTGATTAGAGGAGTTTGTATTCAGCTAGGAGCAGCAGCGAAAAAAGCAGATAGAGCGCAAATTAATGACCTTAATAGCAAGATCACAGAGTTACAATCACTATTTGCCAGGAATCATGATCCTAAGATCTACAATGAAATTCTGAAATACAAACACACCTTAAACACAGTGCTCAGGAAGAAGGTTTCAAATGGATTCACAAATTTTTATTATAAACAATACATCGATCTCTTGCTACCGCACCTCCAAGAATTATTTAACAGTTTCCTCTCTGGTTCTTCAATCCGACCAGAATTTCTAGAGGCTAAAATTATCTTAATACCCAAAGAGGGGAAAGACCCAGCACAGTGCGGTAGTTATAGACCGATCTCGTTGATCAACACGGACCTCGAATTATATTCCAAAATAATGGCAAACAGATTGGCCCCATTGTTGCCGGACGTGATCCATTCGGACCAGGTAGGCTTCATCTCAGGTAGAGAAGCCCCCGACAACACCAGGAGAATCTTTAACCTGATAGACTTGGCTACCAGAGAGGATATCCCGCTAATGCTCCTATCTTTAGACGCCGAAAAGGCATTTGAAAGGATAGACTGGACTTCTATGTGGAAAACATTGTCGAAGTTTGGTCTGGGGAACGGCTTTTTGAAGGGCATTATGCCTTTATACAGCGGTCCCAGAGCATGTATTATATATCAGGGATTTGTGTCCAAACAATTTAATATTACTAGGGGAACTAGACAGGGCTGCTCACTGTCCCCCTTGCTCTTCGCCCTTAGTCTTGAACCATTGGCAGCGGCAGTTAGAAATTGTTCAAACATTAAAGGAGTGCAGATTGGCCCTAATGAGCATAAGCTCAACCTTTTTGCAGACGATATCATGCTGTCACTTACAGATACAATACCAAGCCTGCCTAATTTATTCCAATTGCTCACAGACTTTGGCAGAGTGTCAGGGTTCAAAATCAACACTAACAAGAGCATAGCCCTCAACATTACACTACCCCAAACGATGAAACAGAACTTAGGAAACAGCTTTCCCATAAAATGGGCCCCCAAACAGATAACTTATTTGGGTATTAATATTCCGCGGTCTATAGCGTTGGTATACGAGGCAAATTTTCCTCCTGTCTTTAACAGAATCAAGGCAGATATCTCCAAGTGGTCCTTCCTTAACATCTCATGGTTGGACAGAATAAATTCCATCAAGAGGAATGTGATTCCCAAATTATTATACCTATTTAGGACAATCCCAACCCCGATCAGGTTACCTGACCTTAGAGTGATGCAAAAAACACTTTTTAAGTTCGCCTGGAATAACAAGAAACCAAGAATCAATAGAACCACAATGTGTGCGCCTAAACAGAAAGGGGGGCTAGCCTTCCCTGATCTAATCAAGTATTATAAGGCCACTAGATTAGCTCAAACCACGACCTGGTTTAAAAAAGAGGCCATATCGGTGTGGGCAGACATAGAGAGGCAACTTCTAGAAGACAAGCATTGGGTACTATTGCAGGTTTTATGGCTTAGCTTAGGTCGGGACCTACAAACAGGAGAGTTACCGATTTGTATTAGCCACTCTTTGAAATTATGGAAAGACCTGAACAGAAGGGTGAACCTCCTGAGCGTGGGTTCTGGCTTGATTCCACTATGGCAATCTCACAAAGGTCAGCACCTCAATAAATTTACCCAGATGAAATGGTGGATAAAGAACAAAATAACAATTGTGGCAGATACCTGGGTGACCGCACATAGCAACACATCGTCAATTATCACTGACATAATTCAGGTGCCACATAGAGAGTGGCTTAATCTGATGGCAATTAATGAGACACTAACACACTCTACGAAAATCAACAAATATCATACCAAATCTGCCTTCGAGAAATGCTGTATCAACAATCCCGGAGGTAAGGCCAATATAGCCATCATTTACAATCAGATGGTGTCTCTCACCAACAGGGTTAAACCACACTACCAAACTGCATGGGAGGCTGACTTGCAGGTAACTCTAGACGACAGCCAATGGAATAAGATCCTCAAACAAGCCAATACCTCTTCACTAAACGTGACACTAAATAAAAACTCTTTTAAGACAATAATGAGGTGGTACCTTACACCAGCAAGACTCCATCTTCTGAACAAAACACACCCTGACACATGTTTTAGGGGCTGCACAGACACTGGTACACTGATTCACATGCTGTGGGAGTGTCCGAAAATAAGACCCATATGGACAGCAACATACGACTGTAACGAAATCCCCTATTTTACAGACTTCACGAACCAACCTGTTCGGTTATTTGAGGAGTTACAATGGGCTTTCGTGGAAATACCTAATAAGACAAACTTCAGTCGATGATTCTGAGAACTGCGTTCGTGGGATCTGAGCGCTATTCGCCTAGAATATGCACTCAGATCTCAGCTATCTGGGGATATGTGGAACTTCAAGTTTATATTGTGTAAAAACAAAGTTATACATTTTTATTCTGTTTTATTAAAACAAAGAAGCCATGTTTCTTTCTTCCTGGAGAGAATTAAGGCTCTCTGTGCTACCTTAATTTAATTACCTCCAGGATAGAAAAGAGGGAGTGATTTATGTGTAAGGGGAGTGCTTATGCTATAGCCACTGTGATTGGCTACTGTTTTTCCTTTGTCCACCAGGAGGAAGTCCTGATAATACCGGGCGTGTAGCCCACAGTAAAGAGTTCATGTTTACCCCTTCATGAAGTTTTGACTCATGTTTGGGGATTGTGAGCTATAATCACTTCGTTTCAGCTGGAGTTCAGAGGAAAATGCAAGGATCCTTTACAACGACCTATTAGAAACACTTTTGGGGACAACAGTAACACAAAAGCCTGAGGAAGCTTTGCTAGGCCTTCCAATTACGGGGCTATTCAAATCAGAACAATGTTTAACAACACAGATATTTTTGGCCACGAGATGCATCATAGCTAAACACTGGAAACTTACCTCCCCTACTGACATTGAAGTACTTCACAAAATCAGGTTCATTCGGGCTATGAGCTCACTTTCAGCTGAAATTGATGAAAGATACCGTCGATGGGCCTCCTGCTGGGACTTATGGACTCTACGAGGTCCACAATAAGGTTCGTGTGAACTACTTTTATGGGTTGACCTGATGTTTGATCTATGGTTTCACCTTACTGTACCTCCTGGACACATGTCTGCTTTGAGGAATGTATATATGTTCATGACCTTGTGTGACTTTATATATATGTTTTACATGTTCATGTGTTATTCTTACCAAAAAAGAAAAACTTTGAAAGAAACTTTTTGATATATCTTGTTGATACTTGAGAGATTTGTTATATGATTTGCTGAACTTACGATGTTATATTTGTTTATTCTTTCAATAAAAAAGTTAATTATAAAAAAATAAATAAAAAGTCTGCACACCCCTGTTAAAATGTCAGGTTTCTGGGCTGTAAAAAAATGAGACAAAGATAAATAATTTTTAGAACTTTTTCCACCTTTAATGTGACCTATAAACCGTACAACTCAATTGAAAAACAAACTGAAATCTTTTAGATAGAGGGAAGAGAAAATATAAAAATAAAATAACATGGTTGCATAAGTATGCACACCCTTAAACTAATACTTTGTTGAAGCACCTTTTGATTTTATTACAGCACTCAGTCATTTTGGGTATGAGTCTATCAGCATGGCAAATTTTGACTTTGCAAAAACACTCCAAATCTGTCAGATTGCGAGGGCATTTCCTGTGCACAGCCCTCTTCAGATCACCCCACAGATTTGCAATCGGATTCAGGTCTGGGCTCTGGCTGGGCCATTCCAAAACTTTAATCTTCTTCTGGTGAAGCCATTCCTTTGGTGATTTGGATGTATGCTTTGGGTCAATGTCATGCTGAAAGATGAAGTTCCTCTTCATGTTCAGCTTTCTAGCAGAAGCCCGAAGGTTTTGTGCCAATATTGACTGGTATTTGGAACTGTTCATAATTCCCTCTATCTTAACTAAGACCCCAGTTCCAGCTGAAGAAAATCCATATCTTTTGGAATTATGGCCAAAAAGTTCAACCTTTGTTTCATCAGACCATAACACCTTTTCCCATATGCTTTTGGGAGACTTCAGATGTGTTTTTGCAAAATGTAGTCTGGCTTGGTTGTTTTTCTTCATAGGAAAGGCTTTCGTCTTGCCACTCTACCCCACAGCCCAGAATATGAAGAATACGAGAGATTGTTGTCACATGTACCACACAGCCAGTACTTGTCAGATATTCATGCAGCTCCTTTAATGTTGATGTAGGCCTCTTGGTAGCCTCCCAGACCAGTTTTCTTCTTGTCTTTTCATCAATTTTGGAGGGAGCTCCAGTTCTTGGTAATGTCACTGTTGTGCCATATTTTCTCCACTTGATGATGACTGTCTTCACTGTGTTCCATGGTATATCTAATGCCTTGGAAATTATTTTGTACCCTTCTCCTGACTGATACCTTTTAACAATGAGATCCCTCTGATGCTTTGGAAACTCTCTGTGGACCATGGCTTTTGCTGTGGGATGCGACTAAGAACATTTCAGGAAAGACCAACTAGAGCAGCTGAACGTTATTTGGGGTTAATCAGAGGCACTTTAAATGATGGCAGGTGTATTCTGACCCCTAATTAACAATGTGATTGCTTAATTCTGAACACAGCTACATCCCCAGTTATAAGAGGGTGTGCAGACTTATGCAACCACATTATTTTTAGTTTTTATTTTTCTTCCATCCACCTAAAATATTTCAGTTTGTTTCTCAATTGAGTTGTACAGTTTATAGGTCACATTAAAGGTGGAAAAAGTTCTGAAATTATTTATCTTTGTCTCATTTTTTTACAGCACAGAAACCTGACATTTTAACAGGGGTGTGTAGACTTTTTATATCCACTGTATCTCGTGATACTACCATAAACAGTTAGACTGTATATTAACAGTCAACTACCCTATCGTAGATAGCATGGCCAACCATGGCTGACTGTTATATCTCTACTTTGTCTGCCAGGTCAAATTACTGGCAGACAAAGTAAATTTTTCCGCCCCTTTATTTTACATAGCTATAGCAATCTGCCAATCTTTCAACCATTTTATACCCTCCTGGACAGTTTTAATCCTAAACCATTTTAAATCTTTATACACTGAAATGCCTACTGGGGATATCCATATGTACTTAATTTCTTTCTGCCTTAAAAACTGGGTAATCTCAGAATATTCTCTTCTCCTAGCTAATGTCTGAGCTGATAGATCAGTGAATATTTTTATATTCTCATATGGAGATACAAAGCCGCTCTGATCGTATGAGTCCCTTATTATTGCTTCTTTATAAGATCTAAAATTAACTCTCAGAATGACATCCCTGGGGGTAGTTTTATCTAAGTGTCTAGCTAAAGGTAATCTATTGATAGTATCAATTGTATTTTGTGTTTGTAAACTATTTGGGACCAATTTCCCAAATAAGTCCTCCACTTAGGTCTGTAAATGACTGTCTTGTAACGTCTTGCGCAGGTTGTTTATCCTGCTCCGATCTTCTAATGAGGAAACTTTAATCAACAAGTCCTCTATTTTGTTTTCCAGAGCCGATGCATATTTTAATAAAGTGTTGTTGTCCGTTGCTAATTTATCACAGGCATTTTCTACTGAATCAACTCTTTCATTTACTTCTTTGATGAGTTGTGTGTTATCCATATTTTTTTTGTCAGATCTGCCATAAGGCTAGTTTGAAAGTTCTGAAATTGTTCTTTAATTTTAGAGCATGTAAGAATTTCCTCTTCGTTCGAGAATGAGCTCCCCGCACTCACGGTTTGAGAAGCTTTATCTGGGGACTGACTGACCTCAGTATTTGGAGAGATACTGTATCTTCCACAGGATTGTATATATTAGTGCTCTTAATCCTAGTAAAGAATATATAGGGTTTTTTTGATGTATAATTTTTTTTGTCTCTAGATTTCATTTTGGTCTGCATATTTATAATTTTCTCTTGAATAGATAATATCTAGAAGTATAATATTCCTGAAAAGTTCTTCTCAATCACCTGAGGCTGATATTTGTCAACCCCTTCGTATAACAAGTATTTCTATTGAGGTAGAGCAAAAAGAAGTTCAGTAGATGGTGCAAAGTCTTTTTATTTCTCCAACTCTATTTATATATATATATTTTTTATAAATCTCCACAATCAAATAATGTAATATATCTCATCCCAGCCTTTAGATATGTAAGTTGGTTTTTATTACAGATATATCCTCAGTATCTCTCTAGAACACTGTAATATCTCTCCAGGGATTAGCACACATATCTAAGTTTTCTTGAGCTGAAAGTGGCCTATGGCTTAGGGTTTTGCTGGAGGTTTGGGCGCTTTTCAGGAAAAATTCCTGATCCTTATACAGCCGTCACCAGAATATATAATGCCTCTCTGCTGTCGACCGCAGCAGTATCTCAAGTATTCGGTCTTTCACACCTCCTTGGAGTATATCATATCTCACCAGCTGTGAACTATAGAATAGATTATTCACCTTCCCTTCCAGCAGTCCTTTCCTTTCTCCTGTCTCTCTTGTACTCCAAATATCAAAGACCGTTCCATAAGTGGTACAGATCCTTTTCTTTGTATCTACAGCCTATGAATATAACATATCTCATTCAAACCTGTAGATATGTAAAATACTTTTTGTTGCATATGTATGCTAGGTTGTCCCTTGGTTCATTGTAATGTCTCTCCATATCTTCATACTTATATCTGGATACTCTTATTACTTGTACTATTGGTAATCTTGGGCTTAGGCTTTTGCTGGGGGTTTAAGGACTTAAAGTGAACTTTTACTGGTCCTTTTACAGCCAGCAGCTCTTAGATTTTAAAGACCCTTTGGCACTTTATATAGTTGTTGGCTGCATGTATGGTATATGGTATTTAAAAAAAAATATAGTACCTCGCTGCTACCAACCGCAGCAGTATCTCAAGTATTCAGGTAGTCGGACTCTCACAACACCTTTAGTGTATCATATGCTACTTCGTTCATCTCAGGTTCTTCACCTTACCCTCCAGCAATCCTTTCCCCTGTCTCTCAGGTACTCCAGATATGGCGGCAGTTATCCACTTCACTCCCATGAAGGGCCACTCCACACGATTACCCTGGCTGCCTCCTTTGGTCGGCTATGCAGTTTCAGTGCACAGGAGTCAACACAGACCCCCCACGTAGCTTACTTTTACTTCCCCACGTCGATGTGCCAACCTCTCAGATCGGAACACCCGGAAATCCCGTAGGATCCTAACCGGAGGCTTGGAGGGTCATCGCAACCGGCCCGCTGCATGCCCTCCGCACGGCCAGGTTCTCTCTCTCTCTTGGTTCTCTGGGCGTCTGCGTGGTCCTGTCTCAACTCCCCGCGTCTCCGCGTCTCCCCGCAGTAGCTATGGCGTATTTTCTGCGACTTTGCGCGCCAACTCAACTCGCGCGATATCTTAGCCTCACTTCACCTCATGCAAGGTGCACCACACGCTCTGCGAGAATCAAGCCGGTAATCTCAGGAGCAGGGCAAGGAGGCCGCAGGTAACACCAGCTCCACCCGAACAGGGGGAAGAGGCAGCAGATGTGTATCCTCTCTGATATATCGGGTCGGCCATTTTCAGTGGCAGTAGCAGTGGGTCATGGGTAGGATCACGGTCTCCCAACCATCCTGAAACTAGCTTCACGCTAGCACGTTATCCATTTCCTGTCACGCCTCTCCTCCTCAGAGACTCCTTACCACAACATTGCTCAATAATAAGTGCTTATATTGGATTATACAACCATTAAAAAGTTAAGTCAGCAACTAAAATTTCCCACTCTCTCTAATTCCCAGTTACCATTACACTATTCCCCTTCCTTACAAGATTTAACAGTTTATTTGACCCTTGGGCTTAACTCAGAACTAACTGGCAAATTTTCAATTTCTTAGGAGTTTATCACCTTCTGCACCATTTTGTAGCACATAAGACTGATTATTTCTAATGAAGATGAGTTTTGACGGAAATCCCCATTTATATGATGTCTTTTCGTCCCTCAATATTTTCATCATTTTTGGGAATTATTTTCTTTCCATCAGTGTCACTCGACAGGTCGTTATATAATGTCAGTTTCTCAAATTTAGAGTCTAGGCCTGTTTTTTCTTGCCTTGCTGCTCTAATTACAGCTACTTATTGAGGCAGGAACAACAGTGTAATTATTGTATCTCTCGGGAGATCTCTGCTTACAGACCTGGCAAGTGGGACTTTTTCAACCTTAATTGCACTTTGCTCCTCTTTAATGAGAATTTTAATAAACCCTTCTAAATTTTGATGTACAACCAATTCTGGTATCCCTCTGACTCGTATGTTATTCCTCCTATGCATGTTTTCTAAATTAGTAACTTTTGCCCTTAACCTCTTAATTTCTGACTTCATTTCAGTTACTTGTATATCACATATATAGTTGTGAGCGTACAGGTTGTTGCTCACGCTTGCGGGCTCGCATAGCGAGCCCGCGGCCCTCGCGAAGCGAGGGCCGTGGCTTGCGAAGCGAGCCGCAGCCCTCGCGTAGCGAGCCGCGGCCCTCGCGTAGCGAGGTCACTGGGCAAGGGCCTCAGTTGCTGGCATGGAGCGCCGAAGGCGCTCCATGCCAGCAACTGAGGCCCCTCGCGAAGCGAGGGCCTCAGTTGCTGGCGAGGTCACTGGGCACGGGCCTCAAACCCTCGCAAACTTCACGTCGCTACTCAAAAAACACGACACACAAATTACGACACTCGCTAAATTTTACGAGGAACGCAAACAACCTACGAAACACGTTACCACACATTACGACCTCGCAAACATCGGACGCAACACGCCGACATACAAACATTTAAAACACAATACATACACACAGCACATACATAAAAACCTTACCTACACCAAGAGGGAGCACCCAGGACCTCAAAAATGCAACTTAGACCTCGATTTTACTCGAAAGAAAAGAGTTTTGAGACTAAAAAAAAATCTAAGCGACAGAAAAAATGGCCGCCGAACAAAGCGAAAACGAGGCTACAGCACTCTAAACTCGCAAAACACCACAACAAACTCGCAAAACACCACAACAAACTCGCAAAACGCCACAAACCACCTACGGATATTCATACCACGCAGTGCACACATTCAGCATGCTTACACAGCAGCTCCACACCACTAATGCTGCAGCAACATCAACACAGATTGCAGCTCTTCATCACAATGCTTCAAAATAGGTACAGTATATTCATTTAGTAATGTATTACATATTTCATTATTAGACACCAAACAGCATTAGCTACCTTACAATTTCATTGCCGTCATTTTTTGACGGGCAATTCGCTAGTTTAAAATAGTTTGTATATCTTGTAGGATACTAGTGTAGTTGTCTTCTATTACCAAAACGTATGTCTAAAGGGTTTTAATTGCCTTAGTATTACTGGCTATTTCATGAGTATATATTGACTTCTTGATAGGCTACATGCCCAGCGATATTCTCCAGGTGGGGGAGGGAGCAAAGTAACGGGAATACACTAACTCGCCTTCTGGGAAACCTTTGCTGAATGAGCCGCCTCTTCACTTTACACTCAACCCGCCAACTACTTTGTACGATGCGGGTTTGATGGTATTTTCGGGTGGGGGAGGAAACAGAGTGCTGGGAATGCACTACCTTGCCTTCCAGGATGCTGTCTGGACTGTGTACTGTTCCAGGAATCACCCGCCGCAGCTCAGTGGATTACAGCTGCAGCTCGACCTCCGCTGTTCAACTTTGTCCCCTCTGAGAAGTGCTGTTTACCACATTAGTGGAAGGTAATTTTGCCCTCTCTGTGCAGACTGCTCGGCTCACTGCTCTGACATCTCACCCTGATTAGCACACCATGCTAATCACTTCCTGGGCGTGGCGTCACAGATGCATCTACTATAGGCCTTGTTGATTTCTGAATGTTTATGAAGAAATGTAAGACGGCTGTAGATATCTCAACTGAACCCAAAATGGTGAAAGCTCAACAGATGTATGTGGCAAACAGAGTGCCACAGAACAGGGTCAACTAGACCTCTGTTCCAGTTCTCCTGGGGTTTATTTGTCACCCTCTCTAGCTGGCTTTCTTCCTGAGAGTCACCTTTATTCTCAAAACAAAAAGGACAGTCTCTCTGTTCTAGCTTCCTTGGTCCAAGAGCCACACAGTGTAATTCACCTGATGAAAGAAGTATAGCTCTCACGAATATATTCTCCAATCCGAGTATATATGTATTCACAAGACCCCAATTTTTATACATAATAGAACAATAGGAAACACAAAGTATACACATCAAAACTTGAATGTCTCCTTGGTTGTCCTGACTCAATCACATTGCAACATCTGTTGGCGGGCTTCCTATGTGCCAGTGGAGGGGTTTAGTCGTTCCAATGGACTGGTGTTCTTGGAAAAGGTACCTGTGAAAACAACGGATTTTCATTTGCACTAACTAGGATATGGAGAGCCTCATCACAGTGAATACCCCTTATGTCTGTGTTTTGAACATTGAGTGGCTAGCCACTTGTTATACTGATTGTGTCCATGCTGAACAAGTATGATGTTGGTATTTATATTTATATGTAGTTTTGTATTTTGTTTTTTTCAGAGAAAAAAATATTACATACAAAGAAAAAAACAAACATACATAGATAAATAATTAAGTGAACAGATATAATCACATTAGTGTGAACACGGGTAGAATCCTTTGGTGTGGTGGGGGTACGCATAGGCTATTTTTAGAAAAGCTGGGTGGTCCGTAAGATTTGTCTAATAGATATTTGTCCCATATTTGACATTTCACCTTTACATTTTTTGTCATACCTATTTCTACAAATTCTTTTTCTAAGTATCTATTTTTCAATATGATTGTTTTCACATCTGACCAACTTGGGACATCTGCTTGTTTCCATTTCCGAACGATCACCCACATAGCTACCATTACTATTTGCAGTATAAAAGCTTTAAAGTCCAGGGTGAACCTGTCTGGAAACATATGTAATAAAGCAATTTCTGGGGATGGGAGACTTATGGTCTTGAGAATTAATGAGATTTGTTTAAAACATATTGTCCAGAATTTCTGGACCTTCTAACAATCCCACCATATATGTAAGTAAGATCCCATAAACCTGCATTCTCGCCAAAAGGGGCTTAACTCTTTTCTTTTTAAAATTTGGAATAATGTTGTTGGGATTAGGTACCCGCTATTGATAAGTTTGAAGAATATTTGTCTATAGGACGCATTTTTAATAAATCTATCTGTATATCAAAAAGCTTCAAACCATCTCTCCTCAGACCATGAATTTTGTAAAACATTTTCCCAACATCTAATTTTACAGGATTTCTTTTCCTCTATTTTTCCCTCAAAATATTAAAGCATTTAGAAAGAATATGTGCATTTTCTTTTTGGGTTAGCATCTTTTCAAAAGCCGTTAAAGGTCTGTGTACATTTTTGTACTTATTCAAGCAGCTTTTAAGTTTGTGATGGTCAAGCCAAAATTTATTAGGAAAGCCATATTTCTTATTTAATGTTTCAAGGGAGCTAATTGCTCCATCATTGAAAAGATCTATGAGTGAGTTAAGTTCCCCCATATTTTTAAGTTTTGTAATTTTAAAAATGTCAGACAATTCATTCAATGGGTTCAATAGGCTAGGAAATGGAACTAACGCTTCTTGAAACTTATTTTTTGCCTAGAATTTCATACACTCTCTTATAATGTATGCACCTTCAGATATTGTATTTTCCTGCCATTTTTCCTGGAACATTATTCCACTCAGTTCTCCGTTGATAACAAAATTATTTTCGATTTGCAACCACTGAGTAAAGTTCTTTGGTTCCAACCATTTGGCTATATGGGACACTATTGTTGCGTCATGATAGGTTTTAAGAATAGGAAAGGGCCATACCTCCCTTTGTAAATCATTTGGTCATAATAGATCTTTTAACTCTGATTTGTTTGAAGTTTTGAATATACCTATCTATTAAAGTTTGAAATTGTTTAAAATTAAAGCCAGGAACAGGAAGTGGGATACTTCGGATTAGGTAATTAAATCTAGGCAGGAGAAAAAAAATTGTGGAAATGATTCTTCCTGACCATGACAGATTCATATTTTTCCAGGAGGCTATAGTTTCTGTCAATTTTCCCAGAAGAGTTCTATAGTTTTTCTCTAACATGTGTGTTTAATATGTTTTAATTGCCATTTATAGGTTTATTTCATTTTCAACATTGCTAGATCTTTGGGAAGGATGTTTAAACACAGTGCTTCACATGTTTTCTATATTTTTCAGTGCATGAAATCCACCCAAAGATCCTAATGATCCAGTTAACATAACCATTATGTCATCAGCAAATAAGGTCAACCAACATTTCCAATGTTGATACGTTTTACATATTTAGAATTTCTAATGGCTTTGGCCAATGGTTCTATCATTAATAAAACGATACCTTGGGATAGAGGACAGCCTTGCCTAGTGCCGTTGGTAATATTACATTTAACAGATTAAAATCCAGATCCTGAGACAGAGGGGGATGGTTTCATGTACAAGGCTGTTGTAGCCTTTGCTCCAAACTCTCCCAAATCAAATTTATAATTTTCGATAAGTGTCTGAGAATGCATTCGCTATCTCTTCAGGTTTTGTAAGTACTTCTTGATTATGATGTATTAGATCTATTCTTTTATTGTCTATTTTTGCTAGAGTTCTTCCCAATTTATTGCCATAATGATACAATATTTGCGGTAAAGACCAAATAGATTTGTCTACTATCGATTGGACATTTTATTTTATCTGGGCTTGAAATTGTTTTATTTATTCTATACTTTTTCTATTTGGATTGAGTTTATTATTTCTAGTATTCCAGTATTCCCAGTTGAATATATAGGTCTCTCAGATGTAATCCTCTCTGTTTTTTCATTAGTGCCTGCCATGTTTTAAAAATTCCTCTGATATACACCTTGTGTTCCAGAGAACGGTATAGAACTTTACTGAATTGTTATTTAATTTTAAAAAAGTTCTTTGTTTCCTCTTTTAACTTTGTCTTCATAGTTTCTTCCTCAAAGAGAGAACTATCTAATCTCCAGGAAGGTCTTGGTGTCTTTCCACTGTCTCTTTTCATTGCCAATATGATAATCGAATGATCTGACCAAAGTCTGGGGCCTATTTCAATCTCCATATTATTTTTCAGAGTATGACAGTGAAAAAAAATTATCCAGTCTGGTATATGATTCATGTCTGTTAGAAAATAACATGTAGTCTCTTTCCTTGGGATGGAATGTCCTCCAGACATCATATACATTTAAATGTATTATATTGTTATTAAAGGATAGAGATTTCCTATGCATTTGTGGGTCTGGTGTCGGGCATTTAGTCAATTTTCTATCCATTTCTGGATTCAAATACATGTTAAAATCCCTGCATATTATTACTGGTCTCTGGACATATTTCTTCAGAATCTTAAGGGTATGATTCAGGAATCTAACTTGTCCATTGTTTGGAGCATTAAGATTATATATTTTTAATTTTTAATCTTCCCCAACCATATAATATATCTGCCCTCCAAATCAATTTCGAAATACTCTCCTTCTAATTTCCAACCTTTATGGAAAAACTTGTTGTGTAATTCTTATCTAGAAATTTAGGAATTTTCCCATTGCCAATGCATTTCCTGCAGACAAATAATGTCTGCTTTTTCTTTCTTGAAACTATTAAAAGCTGAGTATCTTTGTCCCCATGTTCACAACAAAATTTAAATGTAAAACATATATCCAACAATTTACAATTATCCTATTCAGGAGACTCATGTCCTCTGTGCAGTCTGAGGTGACACACCATATCTATAGCAACATATGCTCAGTGGACATCAAACTACTTTGAAATGTAAATACTACCTTGGTGTTGTTTTCTTTCACAGGGACTGAAGTTTAAAATGTCTATTTACAGCTTCTTAAAAGAAGGTATAGTTTTTAGTACATTTTTCAATTTCCATAGGAAATGGTGGCCCTCTGCACCTCAAAATCCCATGCTAGTTAGTTCCCTTTGTTAACAATCTTTATATAATTCTCTATATGGGATTACATTTTTTTATATATTAATTGTGAAGACTTAAGTGTAATTTCTAATATACTTTTAGCATGTTAATATAATATTCAAAATGTTTTACAAATTTTGAAATGTCTCTATAACTAGTGGCTGGTGATATTATTTCAAATTATCTTATACTTATTAATTTGTGAAATCCTTATTTAATGTGATTTTTGTATTAAGTGCTTTTTTTTAGCTGTGTTCTTAACTAATTAATCAGTGTAATGTTGCTTCTATTTTTAGATCTATTAAGTATTGACTATAAATCACTTCTAAGTTTAATTTATCATAGTGAATTCTATTTAAACTACTAAAAATAGTGTATTGATAGAATGTTTCTTAAATAACTCTACAATTCCCTACTAATCTCTAGACCGAGGTTTATTTATTTAGAATTGGAAACAACCAGTGTATCAGGAATTAGATTTCAATCTCTAAGTAGAGTTTGTCCTTGTTGTGGAGTTTTAATTGTTAACCTTAGAGTTTTCAGAGATTACTGTCAAAAAGGTGGGATACCACCACCTATACGCTATTTTGTTGTCTCTAAGTACTCTAGTAAAATTACTAAATTCTTTATGTTTAGTTAAAGTTTCAGCCGACAAATCTGGAAAGATTTTAAGATTTTCGTATGGTGAATCAAATATTTTTTGTTTGAATGCAGCTCTCATTATTGCATCCTTATTTGCAAAGGGATGTAATTTTACTATTGCATCACGTAGTAGATCTTTTTTAATAATGTTTCTAGATAGTGAGAGGCAATATATTCTATCTAGCAATGATTCCTGTATGGAATTTAATTTTAATAAGGTAGATAAAAATGTATTTAGCAGTGATCTTTTCTGAGATTCCTCTTATCCTGATATTGTTATGTCTTGAGAAGTCATCTTGTCTAGAGCATTTAATTTTCAAAGATTGAACTTCATCTTTTAGATTGGTGACTTCGCCGAGTAAATCTTTATTTTGTTTAACCATTTCTTCTTGGATGCTACCTATTTCATCTACTCTTTGTTCTAAAAAAATATATATTTTTTTAATTATTGGCTATTTTGGATGTCAGTTACAGTTTTATTGAAGCTTGAAATTCAGCCAACAATACTTTCATGGCAATAGTTAGTTTTATACCACCTGGGTCATTTACTATTATATTCTCTTCTGAAGCAATGCTCTCCTTGGATTCTGTTTGTAGTAAAGTAGATTCTAATTTAGAATGTGAACTTTTTTCTATATGTGTATTTGCATTAGTGTTAAATTTACCTATTGGAGAGAAAAATTTGCCTGGCGATTTAGGGGCATTGTTTTTCTGCTTTGCTTTCCCATTACGGGCCTGATTATCCTTGTTTTTCATTATATCTATTCAATCTGTATACACCTTAATTAGGTTGGATCAATTACAAATAACTTATTTATAGAACTATATCCCTTATGCAATCTACAGATAGAACAGAAAATGTCCAAGCTAAATGGTATCAACACACATTGAGAATGTTAATATCTTATCCTATCATTAAAATGCATTACAGTGATATTACCTAGGATAATACATAAAGTGCTGAAAAAACACTAATATACAACCTATTTATAAAATCTTTCATATATTGAGAGACCTGTACAAGTCTTGTTTATTTTACTAGTGGGCCACTTTTGTCTCTCAAAAGATGTGTAAATCCAAAAAGCTCCAATGCTATACCGTATTAACCAACATTTTTTGTGCTAGGGTCTCATGTAGTGCTAGAATGTATTTACGCCCCTTTCTCCACTTGATGATGACTGTCTTCACTGTGTTCCAGTTGGATTCCTTACCTCCTCTCTGCCTACAGAGAAGTGCCTCAAGAGTCCACAGGGTTCTTCACCTTTGAGCCTTGTGCGGACTGTGAGTGAGGGGACCTGTAACAGAAGTTTTGGGAAGGGAATCACTAAGGAGAGGGACTCCTTATAGTGCCATATGAGCTGAAGCTCACAGATAGTCTGGAGAGATTGACTGGGCTAACCAAGGAGAATCTACTTGCAGCCCAAGGCAAACAGAGATACTGGTATAATCAGAAAGCCTGGCTATAGACTTCAAGGTAGATCAGTAGGTTTTAATATTGGTACCCAATCCCCAATGCCTTACAAATCTTCCAGAATCTAGCCGACACCACCTATGTGGCATCTCTGGATGAGCAACAGCAGATTCAGAAGGTGATCCTTGTGAATATGCTAAAGCCACACTGGAGTCAGAATTCCCAAGTAATGGCCATATGCCTAGCTAAAGGGAATGATTCGGAGGATGGAGTACTACCAGACATGTTTGCCCCTGCTGACATCCCCAGATTTGCTTATCCCAACCGAATTGTACCCTGACCAGCAACATCAGCTTGAGTCAGTGCTGAGTCACCACTCAGGCTTGTTCTTGACCCTACTGGTCCAAAAGGTCCTTACCCCCGACAACCCCTACTGAAGAAGCCCTCTTATATGGTCCAGAAGGGGAATATATAATGAAGGAGCTGGATGAGATGTTAGAGCTAGGGTCATCAAGCCATGCTATGGTCCTTGCATGTTCAGTGTAGTGTTGGTCCTTAAAAAAAAAGTTTTGTGTGGACTATAGGCTGCTAAATAACAAGAAGACTAATGATGCTTACCATAGAGGATAAAAACCTAACTGGTAGAATCCATTCGTTGGCTGGTCTAGCTAGTCCCTCCTTGTTACAATAGCTATTTTATGGAAGGGGGAAGGAGATAGTATCTCGTAGTCCTGCTGTTCCATGACACAGAGTAAGCATGTTCCCAAAACAGGGGGTAGCTGGACTTTAGGACATGAAAGCATTTCTACAAAGAATATTATAATTAGATGATTCTATTAATATCACATGGTATTCCATCTTAGACTGTTGGTCTGTAAATTCATTGATGGGAAGTGTTATCACATGGGGCCTTCCTCTGCACTGAGTTCTCTTGTCAAGTGTGCTGTTTAAAGAGGCCATTTTATCATAAGTGAGTAGAGATCTTATTTAAATCCACTGTTCCTCTGAGGTTTCTAAACCTCTTAATGACCAAGATAAGTTATCGTCACCATTTAAGCAAAACAAAAGTTTATTTCTTCAAAATAGCATATAAAAAAAATATGACATTTCGGGGGTCCTTGCATTTTGTTCAGTAAATATAGTTTATTTTCCATGGCAGAACAAAAATGTGTAATGTATAAAATAGATACTTTTAAATGCATGTCAGAAAGTAGCGATAGATAGATAGATAGATAGATAGATAGATAGATAGATAGATAGATAGATAGATAGATAGATAGATAGATAGAGGTGTGTATATAGATAGATAGATAGATAGATAGATAGATAGATAGATAGATAGATATGAGATAAATAATGTGATAGATAGATATGAGATAGATAATGTGATAGATATGAGATAAATAATGTGATAGATATGAGATAGATAATGTGATAGATATGAGATAGATAATGTGATAGATACGAGATAAATAATGTGATAGATATGAGATAGATAATGTGATAGATATGAGATAAATAATGTGATAGATATGAGATAGATAATGTGATAGATATGAGATAGATAATGTGATAGATACGAGATAAATAATGTGATAGATATGAGATAGATAATGTGATAGATATGAGATAGATAATGTGATAGATACGAGATAAATAATGTGATGGATAGATAGATATGAGATAGATAATGTGATAGATATGAGATAAATAATGTGATGGATAGATAGATATGAGATAGATAATGTGATAGATATGAGATAGATAATGTGATAGATATGAGATAAATAATGTGATAGATAGATATGAGATAGATAATGTGATAGATAGATAGATAGATAGATAGATAGATATGAGATAGATAGATATAAGATAGATAATGTGATAGATAGATATGAGATAGATAATGTGATAGATATGAGATAAATAATGTGATAGATAGATATATATGAGATAGATAATGTGATAGATATGAGATAAATAATGTGATAGATAGATATGAGATAGATAATGTGATAGATAGATAGATAGATATGAGATAGATAGATAGATAGATAGATATAAGATAGATAATGTGATAGATAGATATGAGATAGATAATGTGATAGATATGAGATAAATAATGTGATAGATAGATATATATGAGATAGATAATGTGATAGATATGAGATAAATAATGTGATAGATAGACATGAGATAGATAATGTAATAGATATGAGATAGATAATGTGATAGATAGATATGAGATAGATAATGTAATAGATATGAGATAGATAATGTGATAGATAAGAGATAAATAATGTGATAGATATGAGATAGATAATGTGATAGATATGAGATAAATAATGTGATAGATATGAGATAGATAATGTGATAGATATGAGATAGATAATGTGATAGATACGAGATAAATAATGTGATGGATAGATAGATATGAGATAGATAATGTGATAGATATGAGATAAATAATGTGATAGATAGATATATATGAGATAGATAATGTGATAGATATGAGATAAATAATGTGATAGATAGATATGAGATAGATAATGTAATAGATAGATATATATGAGATAGATAATGTGATAGATAGATATGAGATAGATATGAGATAAATAATGTGATAGATAGATATATATGAGATAGATAATGTGATAGATATGAGATAAATAATGTGATAGATAGATATATATGAGATAGATAATGTGATAGATAGATATGAGATAGATAATGTGATAGATATGAGATAAATAATGTGATAGATAGATATATATGAGATAGATAATGTGATAGATATGAGATAAATAATGTGATAGATAGATATGAGATAGATAATGTAATAGATATGAGATAAATAATGTGATAGATAGATATGAGATAGATAATGTAATAGATATGAGATAGATAATGTGATCGATAGATAGATATGAGATAGATAATGTGATAGATATGAGATAAATAATGTGATAGATAGATATGAGATAGATAATGTAATAGATATGAGATAGATAATGTGATAGATAGATAAATAATGTGATTGACAGACAGACAGACAGACAGACAATAATCTGTGTGGTGTATATACACTTTTAGCTCCCTGCAGTACCTCCAGTCCCCGCCCGGTGGCGTGCTTGTCCATATCTCTACCCTCACTCAGAGTCCTGCCGGCCGGTGGCTCTTGCAGTTTAGCTCCGGGCCTGTGTTTGGGCCTCCCTGCCCTCTTGCTCCTATCAGCCCGGCCCGACATGGCAACCAAAAAGACCGGTCACCGACTGGAGACAGAGATCGAGCGTTGTCGCTCCGAGTGTCAATGGGACCGAATCTACGAGCTGGTGAAGCAGCTCAGCGCAAAGCTCATCTCCAACGGTATGAAGCGATGGGAAAGGCCGAGGATTGGAGTGCGGCCTACTGCTGGGGCGGGATGTGTAAGAAAGAGAGGCATAGAGCGATGATAAGGTTGGCTGCCATATAGGCCAGGCCGGGGTTGAGGCCTAAAGAGGAAATGAGATAGAAGGGAAATGATTAGGAAATATTTTTAATATTCTAGAAGGTACAGAATTTTATAGGGAAAGCGCTGACATTGAGGGTGTAAATCTGCGTCAGAGCACTGGGCTGTCATGGGCCCCAACTGTGACATATGTGTGTTATTATGGAGCCCTCCATGGTCACCCTGTGACAGGGCAGGGGCATTACACGAGGAAAAAGGGCTGCAGAGTTATACACTGAGACACCTGTAATGGGAATGGAGCTTGAAAGATACTAAGAGCCCTATGATAAGCCATGTACGTTATAATATGCACCTGTAGCAGCCAAGGCACCTTTAGTATATCATAGCAATGGTATTATGACATTACAGGCAATGATTCTAGTCCCTAACCCACTGCTTGTCAACAGCTGCCCCCAGACCTTATCTGCTGGTCCCGAGGGACATAGAGTGATAAGGAGACACTGACACTACTATTACCACCATCAGCCTCACTTATAGATAATGTTTAGTTGTTACTTTGAGTCTGACTTTCAGTGACTCTATGAGCCAAAGCATGTCCAGCACATCATGTGTTTGCCAAGATCACTTTATGAATAAAAAAACAAAAGATACTGGAGCGGGTTGCTAGTTCCTTCTCCAGTGGACCGTGATTTGTCTGACCTTTCTGCTATGACCTGCCTATCTTAACTGATATAGCTCACAACTTCATTGAGATGCACAAGCCCCTTCACCTTGACAAGGTAGTGATCCAGAAGAGGATAGATTACCTGTAGCCAAAATATACTCTCTTCAAATCAGTGTAAACCTAGAGGAAAATGTGGGTCACATGTAGTATGACCATGTTAGAATGTTCTCGGAATGGTCTACATGAGCACTGGAGGGTAACCAGTTAGTCCTCAGACCCACTGCACTAAAATGTACTACATGGATATTATTGAAGGAATACATCTATATTCAAGCATAGAAAACATGTGGGTTACAACTGTGACATGATTGTTGCTGACCCTGTCAGGTTTTTAGGACCATCTTAGAGAACTGTGACACCTGTAGAGCAAATGGAGTGCGTGTGGAAAAAAAAAAAAAATATACATATATATACACATATATACAGGTGGTCCTTGGGTCACAAGCGACCCCTACTTAAAATGGGCTCTCAAGGCTATTTGTATGAGTTTTTTTTATATTCTGATTGTTTGAATTAAAAGAGCACAATTGTTTCTGTATCTCTACAGTACAGGGGTATTATTATAACAGTATTAGGCTATATTATTATTACTACCACATATGAGCCATTATAGTGGTGGTGGTGTTCATCAGGGGTCAGACTGATGTGTAAACTGCTTCTGAGAGCGATACACTTAATATGTGCACAATGCTCCATATATAGGCATATATTCCTTAAAACTGTCACTCCAGGCTTCGGTTTTACTTCTAGAGAGAAAGCAGCACAAACTAGAGAAAATGGGGTCATTAGGCAGGCAAACCTGTGTAACAAGGCATGAGTATTGTGACCCATTCATGTGAGAGGGATTGTAAATTGCCTTAATCCTATCCACAGACTGTTCTTGGGGAAAACTGTACTGGGAATGATGCAATGTTTTCCAAACTGTGCTATGTGAAACTTGGGCTTCCACTTGATTGATCGGCAGTTTCCTTGGAAAATGATGCCAAAATGTTGTCTCATTGTGGAAAGCTTTGGAATATCTTTGAGATGAAAGGTGGGATTTTGATGCCCTTGTAGGCAACTTTGGAATTCTGATTCCATGGTTGCCATGTTGGGGTTATTCAGTTGCATCCACACTTTTGAATTAATTTAGGAAACACTACCTTTTAGGATCTATCATGTGACACTATTTGGGCCACAGTAGACAATCATTTACCTGTAGGGACACATTTGTGATATATTGTTGCACAATAACTCTTGTCTTCAATTTTATGTACATGCCATGCAGACTTGTAATAGACAATATTCCTTGTCCCAAACAATAGAAATAGATCATATAGTTTAGTTCTTTTATTTTTGTGACCTGTGAATCAACATTCTCACATTTCAGTCATTTTAATTTGAGCATAAGTTTGTTAGAAGTTCTTTTAATAGTTCTGTGTTTTTCTATAGAATCATTTTTCAGTCATAAAATATTTTTTATTTAGTAAACCCTTTTGATTCAATGCTAATGCCAAGTTAAGCTATTAAGGGTACACAGTAAAGATCAGTATATAAACACAAATGTCATTTAATTGTGGTTTAACAAAAAAATATAATGTTCTGTAGAAAAAAATATAAACTGCAACTTTCTTGATTTTCCACCTTGTTTCAACTGGAGCTTCTCCAATTTTTTTACACGCTGAAATGCCTGCAATAGACTTTCCTGCAGCTTTGTATTTACTGCACAGCGTCACTGGCAGTCTTGGAGATGTGCTGTACATTCTGCCACAGTTTGAAAAATACAGGAGCTTCCACCTTGAGATGCTAGTAAAACAAATGTAACAGTCCTCATAAAAAAATCTGCTTTTTTATTACAATAAATTGAAAAGTTGTTTATACAGATCTTCACTGGTTATACCCACGAACATCTGTAATTTATTAAAAATATATTTGATTTGAAGCTTGTGAGAATCGTCCAATTTAGTATAATTTTCAATCTTACATTTAAAAAAAAAAATGTAAATGGCAAACGTTTCATATTATTCATTTTTACTTAGAAAAATAAAATCTTTCCTATAATGGCCATACTAGTTGGCCTTACTGTTTGAGATAAACACAGCAGTATTCTACCAAAGATTACGCTGCTCACTACTATGTACAGACCAGGAGGAGCACATTTTATCTAAACTTTGTACATTTAAAAATTATTCATGTTTGGTTTTTCTGTACCATGTCAGTTGTGAAATTACATTTATAACAATTCCTTGATACAGATATAAGCATTTAAGAACTATTTCTGCTGTCAATTAAAGGTATATGGAAGTTTCCTGGATTATGAATTCGTCTGATATAGGAGAATCAGTAGTGTATGAAAAAACATGTTTTGTATGAGAACATTTCAGAATAAACATTTTATAAACTTACCTTCAGTTTTCTGGCACTTGATTTTGAGAGTGAATGCCCCTAAAATTCATCTTTAGTTTTGGCCAATCAGAGGCATGTACATCAATGTAACAGTCTGCGTCTCAGTGGCTTCTGACATGCTCAGTACAACAATTGAGATCTACCCTTTTGTGTGTCAGAGCAAGGCATTCTTACTTTACAAACTGTCACACAAGGGATGTAACTGTATTTACTGTTGATTGTGTGTATATATTCCATCTCTTTATACAGTTGCACCAATGGAGTGGTCCTGTGTTATTGTTTATATACATATATGAATAAGTAAGGGAGGGGCTGCTTGGAGCTGAGCTGCAATATGGGAGCAAAGTGTTTGTAATACAATATCTGGTATCAATACAAAGGGAGGTCAGTAAGTCAGGGTTAGTATTTAGTATTTATTTATATGTTCGTGAATATATATATATATATATATATATATATGAACACACACACACTGCTATACCAAATACAAGTTGCAGTGCAGAAACACAGAAAAAAAACACTTGATAATCATATCAGCCTAAATAAAATTTTTGATTTTTAAGTTTAATTTTAATTTTGATTAAGTTGCTTTGCAGTGTTTTGGGAGGGCTTATCTTTCTCCTGCCCCCCCTTCCCCAGGCAGTGGAGCGAGACTTATGAAGTAGAAGCTATGTGCTATCAATTTCAGTTAGATCTACAAAGCATTCTGACCTCCCCACCAGTTCCCTTGCTGATATAGAAACCACTCCTCATGTTCCAGCTCTCAGGAATTTTCTGACAAAGATAAGATCAATTCCCCTACTTATTAACAGAGTCTTTTTAAAAATTCTGATTTTTCCAAACAATTTATTTATATTCATGGCTTACACACCTGTGAAAGCTTTTATTTTGTTGTTTATCTTCATAAACAAGTACCTTATTTCTTGAAATACCATGATCTTTTAATCTTCTACCTGGTACATAAATTCATCTGATGTTGTTTTATCAGTACTAAAATGATCATTCCCTACATTTGTAAAGTCTGTTTGTATGTGTTTGGAAAGCATTATCAGCATGTTTGGTTATATAAATTGTTTTTTTTTTTTCCTTCTTTTAAGATGATATGGCAGAGTTGCTGTTGGGAGAGGCCAAATTGGAGCAGTATATCAAGGATAACCCATTCAAACAAGGAGCGAGTCCTCGGGGACCAAGGCCAAAGCTTACAGATGTCCGCAAGCACCTTACTGCTGCACTGGACAGAGGCAACCTCAAGGTATGATGAGGAGCAGAGCCCAAGCATGGGAGCCATGAAACGGACACCACTTGCTATTTACTCTAGGTGTATTGTGTTTTCTGCTGAGAAAATTATTTTTCTCATGTATAATTTATACATACTGTTTTAATCCAAGGAAGATTAAAGAGCCACTGTAGTCCAAAACATTCTGACATACATTTAAACAAGCGTGTTTTATATATTCCAAGTTTTTTTTTTTGGGCTCCACGTAGAAAGTAAATTACAATAATTAAAGAAAATGAACACTAAAATACCAGGTAGAAGGAAAAAATGTGTCTGAGACACATTTATCTTACAGATGGTGAAGAGAAAGTGTAAACAATGATTTATGGAGACCCTTGTAATTAATTGATTTTTTTCTTACCGGAGTTATGCTAAAACCAATGGGAACAAAACACAAAATGTTGCAGTTCGGACATATGGTTCACTGCTCCTATTTCCTGAAACTTATCATGACCGAGGAAGACAAAACAATGCCATATGTTCTATATTTAATTTACCCAATAGATCAGTTATTTCTCATACAAAAAGTAAAGTGAGCTAAAGGTACACATACGCTCCTATTCAATTGCACAGTTACAGAGCGATCCAATTGAACAAGCCCACAATTTAAGCCGAAACCGTAAACCATCGTAAGTAGTATTTCAGAGCGTGATTAGGATCAATTAAGCAAAGCCGTAACTTACTGATTTAGAAACAGCCAATAGTAAATGAGACCGTCATCATGACATGGAGTTAAACGTCAATCATTTAGTGTTTAGAAGAACGATATGCCATGAGACTCTCAATCCGGCAATGTACAAAATAATACATAGAATGGCGATACTGCTCTAGTCCATGTGGGTGGCCTGATAGTAGTCCCGAGATTGATTTGACACAGAAATTAAACTGTTGTGCAATTAATTCTAATGTATTTCACCCCTTCCCCTTTTTTTTAAAGTGCAGTATTGATTTTTTTATTTGCTTTTACAGTGCTACGAACAAACTTCCTTGCGAGTCCTATCTGGTATCTGTAGGGTTTTCTTCTACATTTGCCATTTACGGCTGTGAAAACATTTGCGAGCTTGGGGAACTATAGCAATTGAATAGCGATTTGCGATTGTAACATTTACTGGCTTGAAAGATCAAATGCTTAGCTGGGTCGGAGGTACCATTTTTAACAGGGATTTTGAGCTTCTAACCCCCAAATCGTTTGCGGCTAGCGAAAAGAAGCCAGTTGAACCGCAAATTAGTTTACGGTCTCCAGTAACTTATAATTGCTCAATTGAATAGGGGCCATAGCGATGTAGAACATTTGTGCCCAAATGATCACATTCTCGAGAGAGCATGGGGGAAGGTAGAAACATTGCCAAACATTGAGATCCTACCATAATGTAAATAATAGTAAGGATCAGACCAAAATAATTATAGGATTAGAATACATAGACTTAAAGAGAAATGATAGGTTTCTGGATTTCACATGAATATGATATACTTGTGTATCTATTTACCTTTTGTGTACTTTATTTTATTAAGTGCTTACAATCAATGTGGATTTTTGTTTCTGCCAAAAATCTTACAAATAGTTCCTAATTTGTTTCTACCTTCTGCAGCTCATGAATGCAGTGTACTTCTAAGTACAGGATGTACAGTGTCTCATAGTAACCAATCAGTGGTAATTTGCATGCTGTGAGCTAA
>CM050168.1:190637329-190744829 GCA_027410445.1 Discoglossus pictus | reverse complement strand
CGGCTGCTGAAAAACATCCCCACAGCATGATGCTGCCACCACCATGTTTCACTGTGGGGATGGCGTTCTTTGGGTGATGTGATGTGTTGGGTTTGCGCCAGACATTGCGTTTTCGTTGATGGTCGAAAAGTTCAATTTTAGTATCAGACCAGAGCACCTTCCTCCATACATTTTGGGAATCTCCCACATGCCTTATCGCAAAATCAAAACGTGTCATTTTGTTTTTTGATTAAAGTAATGGCTTTCTTCTGCCACTCTTCCATAAAGCCCAACTCTATGGAGCGTACGGCTTATTGTCGTCCTATGTACAGATACTCCAGTCTCTGCTGTGGATCTCTGCAGTTCCTTCAGGGTTACCTTAGGCCTCTGTGCTGCCTCTCTGATTAATGCCCTCCTTGCCCGGTCCGTGAGTTTTGGTGGGCGGCCATCTCTTGGCAGGTTTGCTGTTGTGCCATGTTCTTTCCATTTGATTATGATAGATTTGATGGCGCTCCTGGGGATCATCAAAGATTTGGATATTTTTTTATAACCTAATTGCCTGAAGGTAATTGGTTGCACCAGAGCTTTTTATGGGCTTCATAACAAATGGGGTAAATACTTGCACACATGCCACATTTCTGTTTTATATTTCTAAAAAATAGTTATATATATATTTATTTTCTCATTTCACATTACCAACTTAGACTATTGTGTTCTGATCCATCACATAAATTTCACATTAACAAAACATTGAACTTAAGGCTGTAATGTAACAAAATAGGTAAAAAGTCAAGGGGGTGAATACTTTTGCAAGGCACTGTGTGTGTGTGTGTGTATGTATGTGTGTGTATGTATGCATGCATGTGTATATATATTCATTATCAAAGTATGATTAGTTGTTACTAATGGGGAAATAGCTGCTATATAAGTCATGAGCATAAAATTATTTTTACAGTTACTCTGCTTAAGGGGGGAAAGGGTTATCCTTCTGGAGTCTGCTATCTTCATAAGCACATACTATAGATATGACACTAAAGTGGTCCTTTAAGTTTTGCTTTACATTTGGTCCTATTTCTGTTAGTTGATTTATATCAGTTTGTGTCATCACCATAAACTTGAATACCCCCAAAATATAAAATCAATGTATTATTATGGGCTTCTGCTCCATGTGCTTTTTTTTATTACATTTTTTGTTTTATATGTTGTATAATCTGTGGCATCCTATAAATTTGTTCTCATGTGTTATTTTTCTATTCTGTTTTGTAGCCAGATTTCATGCAAGAAGCCAGGTTGATTATGGCAAAGCTGACCTACGTAGAAGGCGACTACAAGGAGGCTCTTGCTATCTATGCCAGAGTGGTGCTAGATGACTTGCAGCTTGTGGCCTGTCCCCCTTACAAGCTAAGGATGATCGCTGAAGCCTACTCCACTAAAGGTAGGACATTGAGCACTGCTGTGACTGCTTCATTTTGACTGTCAGTCAGCTGAAGGCATCCTCTCACAAGACTGGGTTTGCTATCAGTATCTAATTTCCTTGTGACCGATGAATGCGTTTTTGGATTAATAGATTAATTTTGACTTCTGTGGTATAAATCTGTGAACAGTCATACTTCATTGATGCCTCAAAAACCATATGTAAATGGATGCCTTAATCCAGTAATGAGCTAATTAGATGCTGATAAGAAGACTAGTCTTCTGGGATAATCTCTTTATTTTTATTTTTTATATTCGTTTAGGTTTTATCTTCACACCCAAGGATAGTATTGTTAGGTAATTCTATCTAATAACTTGAATTTCAAAACACCCCATAGGGAAGTGAGAGGAGGCAATATTTGGGGTTTAATTTAAACCTAATATTTAGACTGTTCTCTGTAAGTCTCTTTGACATTTTCCATGTACTCATGATGAGAGGGCACTTATACTAAATGTGGAAGAGTTTGCTTCCTTTCCAATAATTTGGGCTGGAATCTTAAAGAATAATGCTAATGTTTAACACCACCTATGAATAATTTTTAAAGCTGTCCTTTAAGCGTTTTTTCTGTCAACTGCATGGTCTGACTACGCTACCTGTGCCGGCAAACCTCAAATTGCTATAGGCAACTCTCAAAGTTTGTGATGCAGAATTTTTTTTTATTGTAGCACTGTTATTTTAAACATAAGTATTTGGACACTAGTGTCACAGCAACTGTCTGAGGGCCTCATTCTATTATCGGCCGTAAAACGACCGCAAGGCTGCGATTCCTTGCGGGGGTTCCGTTATCTTGGAATTCAATTAAACGGCCCCGCAAGGATATCCTCTTACGGCCGGCCGTATATCTTGCAATCGGCCGTAAGTTTAGAAAACTTAAAACGCAAAAATAAATTCAAGACGGCACTGTACAGCTCTGCAAATGCTAGGGATCATATTGGGGGACATGAGGATTAATAGCAACCCCCTCTCAAGCTTGCACATCAGCCCAAATCCGAGTTTACATTAACTGTTTATTTTCCGGCCGCAGCGTGGCCGGGTCTGAGGTGCTCCAAGCCCTCGGGACTTTTTACATGGATTTTTGACATAAATTAAAAAATATTTTTTTTACGGATTTGAGTGTAGGGGAATGTTGTGCTATTTTTGCTAACACCTACAATCACTTTATAGTCTCCTCAGAGTGCAGGATGGCTTTATTTTGGCTTTATAATGTGCTTAATTGGTGCTAGCGGGACCTTTTTCCTGCAAGTAAGCTGCGGCTCGGTTTTAGCCTTGCAGAGAGGGTTCCCGGAGTAATAGAATAGCAACCGGGCTTTTCTTGCGGCCGAAACTCTTGCGACCGTTTTTAGATCAAAGGCTTTCCTCCGGCGCGAGCGGCCTCAAAGGATAGCAAGGCGCCGGCCGCAAGCCTGCCGGAATCCCCGGCCTGAGGGGAATAGAATAGCAGAATAGCTTGCGGCCGGTCCTTGTGGCCCCGCAACGGCTGCGGCCGTTAATAGAATGAGGCCCTGAGTGTGTCAAAAGCACTGATGTGGTAAGTGGGATTATCTGTGATTATATGGGTGAGCAAAACTGCTTTTGTAGGTCTGTATTTAATATGTGTGATAATTGAAGATCTGGCATGTTTTTAGAAAGTATAAACATATAAAAAAACAATTAACTTATTAAATATTGTTTTTTTTTTTTTTTTTTTTTTTTTTTTACTATATTGCCTTGTTTTACGCTGCTTTATCAGCAGGGAGAGGCTTAGTAAATTGATTATATTTTAATTAATTATTCCTAGCACTAAGGATTTATATATCGGTGGAAACCACTGAAGCATTTAAGGCGTTATCCTAAGTGTAGAAGTAATTCAGCAGAACTAAAATGTTGGCTGCATTACTCCATAAATTAAAAGCTCAATAAATTACTTTCTAAAACATATTTTTTCAATTTCATCTTATAAATATGGAATTGTGATGGTCTTTTAAACCACATAGAACTTACAAATTGTATGTCATAAAGTAGAAATAAAACATTACAAATGTGTTCTTAGGATCCCATTACATTACTTTAAAGGTCACTCATTTTATAATGTGACATATTTAAATAATACAATTACTGTTTGTGGGTGGAACTTTTGGATTGTCACATCATTTTGATTAATGAATCAGCAAGAAATATTAATAACCAATGCCCATGGCTATTTAATAATTGTATTGCCTTTCTTGGGTGGTTAATGTTTGTGATTATTAGTGGAACTGCACTGTGGGAATCTAGATCTAATATTTGCAGAATGCAAATTCACATATTAATAGTATGTTGGTTTAAAGAACTAGAGATGATAATGGGCGACATCCTTATGGAAAGGTAATAAAATAAAACAACCTAAATAATAAACTGTTTTATATGTAATTGAATTACATGCAGTTCATGTATTTTATGCTGTATAAGACCTGCTTTATATAGGTGAGCCTGTTTGTTTGTTAGTAGATGGATCAACTCATTGGGTCAAAGTGCTCATATCTTTAAAAATTGTAAAAGAGCTACTTTACTTGTGTATCATTCAAGGCAGCACAGAGCAATGAAATATTTTGGGCTTAATTGCTTTATTTTACCCCTCCTATTTCTCCCTAAAGGGGTTCCATCACAATTTCCCCCCTTTTTTTTTGTAGAAAATGCACACCAGATTTCACTGGTAGAGGTGGAGCCATCCCCACAGCTAGGCAGGTTCCAGTTATAAAATAACAGGGAGCAGTGAGGTTCATCCCTTTAGCAGGACAGGAGCATATTGTTAAACAAAGTGCAATACATATTATTGTACAGTACATTAAAAGACAAATTGAGTTTCATGGATTATGAATGCATCTAAAAGAGGAGAATCAGTAGTGTATGAAAATTACCAAAATAAACTTTATTAAACTTACCCAAATGTTTGCTAAATCTCTTGAATTTGCTAGCAGTTAATTTAACATCCCTGAAAATCCCCAGCTAAAATTAGCATAATTTGTTTTGACCATGCAGAGGCAGGCACAATAGTCTCTGCAGCAAAGCATCATGGGATTTGTAGGCCTGGTTCCCAAAACCACACTTCTCTCTCCCTCCTTTAAGGATGCAAATCACCAGTACTGCTGTAGTTTTCTATATTTTCTGCTGTTGGAGTGAATGTTAGTATAGGGTTTAAAAAAAAGTACTTGAATTAAAGAAAATACATCTATATGTGTATAGAATGACTCCATGTAATGTGTTTGTCTGATATAAGCCGCATGTGTTAGATTAGAGAAATGGAAAAACAGGGAAACGTAGATATACATTTAACAAAAACAAATTCCGTATAAATAACTGGTGTATATACAGTGCTACATTTATACATTTTTGAACCCCACTATCTATATGTATTTGTATTATGTACGTATAATTGTTTTTATTCATGGAAGAACTTGGCGTGTTCAATAAAATGTTAGTGGGATGAATTACTAGAACCGCTCCTTTGTCAGGTTGTGGGAGGCGTCTGTCTAGCTGTGTGGTTGGCTCCTCCCGCACTAGTGACATTATTTCTTCTGCTAAAGAAGATGGAGGAATATACAAGCGAGGAAGAATATGAGGCAAATTAGCAGCTCTTCTACTGAGCAACATGAGTGGCAAAATAAAGCAAGTAAGCCCACAAAATGTTTATGGAAAGTACTACAGAGATTCAATTTGACTGAAAGGAAACAAGTTCTAGAGTTCAGTGGTCCTTTAAATTGGCTCTGCACCATAATGTAGAGCAGTCAGAATCAAATGCAAAAGCTGTAAAAAAAATAATTCTGCTTTTACACTGTTTTGTGGGTGATGCATTGAGCAGGGAACAAGTCCATAAATGTCAAGGTCCATCTTAATCAGGGGGGACAAGTTCTGTCCAGGATGGCCACACAGATTTCTGGATTTGAGGATTTCCTTTCTGTACACAGGTGAGTCAATCAGGTGGACTAAAAAAATGATTTACTCGCCTGTTTACGGCAGAGATATTTTCAAATCCTGGACTGTGTGTGGCCCTCCAGGACTGAACCTGCCCACTCCTGCTCTAAATGCTTATATACTTTGACTGCAGTAATACAGTTTAGTTTAATTTCTGGTTTAGTATGTCTGCTGCAACAAAAATGTAAGGGTTTTCCTTTGGTTTCTTCAAACAGGGTGCATTGTCATATGCAAGAAGATTATGTTGTATAACTAGGTTATAGAAACCTTCTTAAAATCAAAAAATTTGATATGGTTTATATCCATGAAAAAAATATTCATGTGCGTTTTTCAATGCTTTCCATAATATGTTGATCCATAATATGCCACTTTTCTTGATACAGGTTATGTTGATGTTTTCCTTTTATATTTTGCCATTTTTATCAATGTTTTGCTCCTCCAAAAGTGCATTTTACAAATGTAAGATTTTAGTGATCTTTTTTAATAATTCAATAACAACTATTGCTTATATTACCCTCTATATCCATAAATGATGACTTTGCAATCTGGTTCTTCACTGCAGTAATAAATAAGCAGTGAGTATGACTGTTACAAAATGAACAATTAACGTGCACTTTTATGCAATGCTTTAGCACATGGAAGCCCAGGGGTCATTGGTTTGCCACGGTGAGGTGGAAGGTTATGTAGGCAGGGTAGATGTAATATCCACATGTAAACAGATTGGCGTCTCTGGTTATTGGCTCGCTGTCAGCATTTATATTTAGGAGATGTGTTTGCGGTAAGGTGAGACCGGCCCGACTGCCACTGACCCTCCTTTAAATTTAATGTTGTATTCGATGAGCTAAGTGTTTGGCTGTTAATTGGTTCTATTTTCAGAAGGGCAATGAACGCTCATCAGGGGAAGGGAAAGTATCAAGTGAAATAAAGAATGGGTAAAAAAAACTGACAAACAACTCTCCAATTAAGCTGTAGAGCAATTGCTGGAATAAGACGTGATACAGGAGGCTGACATGTCGGCAGATTGGAGCTTGCTAAGATTTACAAATGACCTTTTGAATAGATAAAGCACTTGCATTGTATAGACACAGAACCTGAAATTATTATTTAATTGCAGCACTCTGGCCAAAGCACATTTCCCTCGGCTGTTCACTTTCAGCTCTTGGAGATCCTGTTAGATCTTTTGTACAAGGTGTGGAGACTACACACAGCAACAGTGCAAACCTATAACGCCACTGATCTCTTCCGGAGGAAGTTTGGGGCAACATTTACATGTTTTTGAAGTAGTAAACTAACAATATTAGTGAGTGTTTAAGCCAGCAGCATAAAATATTTTATTGAAGAACTTCTATTTTAACGGACTCTGCTTGTGTCCTGGGAAATTTCTATCTTTGACTACATCTTGCTTATATCTTGAGGTTGAGGGTTACTGAACTGCGGCTTACTCTTCTGTTTACTGTTATAGGCACTTGGCAATAGAAATAATTTTAGTAGAACTGAATTGAAATCTTATCTGGTTCCATGGATTGTTCCAACGGTTTAATCCTGTTTGGAATAAATGTGCAATGTCTGCTGCGATAAATGCAGAATTGAATTCAAGTGTTAAAAATCAGGGGATGTATTTGTTTGTTGAAACTATGTAAGAACATTTTGCATGTTATAAAGACAGTTTTTTTTCTTTTTTTTTCAAAAGGGCATTCTGTTCATGACACATCTTTGATCCTTTAAAGGCATATTTAAGTTTCATACACAAAAATAAATCAGAGGTGCTCAAGCTGAGAATGAACAACACTGAAGTAGGTTTGTTCTCTAGGAATGGTTACTTACTCAGAGAGCAGCTGCTTTTAGCCACTTGTGCCCTTCACAGGGAGAAATATCCTGTAGTATATCAGTCTGGTCTCACTCACTAGAGCGACCCAGCCCTGAAATACCAGGCAATTCTACCCTGAACAGGAGAAAACGCAAACCCCTTATGTATGTTTCAGCCTCAATGGGCCTCGTCTAAGGCACAGTGAGCAAGGGGTCCACGTCTGGTTTCCCCTATAACCCTTACAGTGAGAAAAAGCATTAAGGGTCATTTGCATACACAACAAAGAAATCAGAGGTGCCTAAATGTCATGGATTATGAATGCATTTGCTAGAGGAGGATCAGCAGTGTATGTAATCATATATATTTATTTATTTTTTGCATTAAAGTTTGCTAAATCCCTTGAGTTTGCTAGCAGTTCATTTTGAGAGTTAACACCCCTGACATTTTGGTTAATCTCAGGCAGATTTGTTGAGTTTTTAATTATATTATCCCTGCCTAATTATGCTTTCAAACTAGTTTTAAACTAGAAGAAAATATGTTGGTATCTCGACCTGACTCTGGATCATTGATCCTTTTGAATGTTGCATGTGTGAGAAGTAAGTTTACATGTCTGCAAGAACTGATGTTATGTGCCAAGGAAATGTCTTGCACTCTGAGAAGTACTAATGCCACATCACATTGAAATTTCTATACGCAAAGTCTTTTATGTAAATTTATAATTTTTCCCTAATGATTTTCCAAGCTGCTGATTTGTTACATATATCACAAACCTATATAATGTTGGGTTGTCACATACTCTGTCTAAAGGGACTCATTGGACATGGTTTATATATTGTTTATATAACAAACACACACAATATTGTTGTCATGACAGGGTCTGCTAAAATTAACATTATAAATATTTTATGTTCATGGCTCACAAAGCTACTCTTACTTTAGTTTTGTTGCATATTTTACAAACGTGAAATGTTTCCTACTCTATGGTAGACCTTTAACTTATGGTCACTGCCACCAGCCACACAGGATGAGCTATCTGCTTTAAATTCAGTTGTGATGAGCAGTTCATTCTTTAATTGAGGCTGAGGTCAGCACTTGTAAATTGACTCTTTCTCCTTTTCTTTGGCATCACCCGCCTAGATCCTAGAAGGTATCGCAGCTCTTTCTCGGAGTTGGTTCATCAATTCGGAATTAATAAAAAATGCACAGAAACACATTTCATGGAATTGAAAGTTATGTTTTGTGAATCCTTCTAGATTTGTCCAAAATCTTGAAAGACCACTCTATAGTGAGACAAAGCACATGTTTGAAATCCCTAAATCTGACTAAGAGCATAATTTGGCAAGAAAAAGGTTATGCAGCTCGATTTTAATACAATAATAAATTTTGATGCCTCTGCTGGACCCTGGAGGGATCCATGATACATTAATTGGAGTTGTATGTGTGAGAGGGGCATTTACATATCTGGAGAGCTTTCCATTGAATGATCAAGGTGCCTAGTCCTGACCCAGTGCGCGGAAATGGTGTGGTGTCAATATCAGTTTTATAGTGTCTCTGGATTTTTGCCCTTCCCCTCCTTGCCACCTCTCCCTCCACTGATCACTACAAACACACACCCATCATCCTGCTCCAGGATGTGATTTAACAAACACAATATGGATTCCTGTACTCATAAATCAAGTCTTTAAAAATATAAATTGCCCCCAAAAAATGCTTTACACAGATGCCAATATTGTAATTTTGGTAGAAGTGTGTGTTTTTTTCCTTTTTGAACTGCAGTAGTCTTAAAAATTGTCGTGTCTCTTTAAACAATATTATTAAAACTGGACAGCAGAGGACACTGTTTCATTAGATAGCAGAGCTGCGGCTCTGAGCATGCAGAACGCCGATAGTGACAAAGTGACGAGTCTTCCTGAGCCTTGTCATGAATGCCTCGCTGTCAATACCACTGTTAAGTCATTGCTTTCATGATGGAGCTTATAACCTAGAGATGCATTGTCTGCAAACTGCTCCAGTAACATATCATCGGGAATAGTGAGTTATTGCTTCTGTATTCAGATCCAGAACACATTGGGCTGGATAAATGAACTCCAATATATTGTGGTCTGATTCTGGAAGCTGCTGCTTCCAAAAATAAAAATATAATAACAATGAAATAAAACCTCTCTTTCTAATGCAAATCATTGCCAATAATAGTTGATTGCTACCTTGGGCTCCAAATCTGTTGTCTTCAGTGTAAGCCTTGGAAAAAGAACAAACCAAGAGAGACTGGGCATAAGCTGATGTCTGGGAGTAGCTTCTATAATCATCCCTACGGTCTGAGTATGCCTAGTCTGTTTGTAATATTTTTTTATATTGTATCCACATTTATTAGCGATCTATACCAGCGAAGTCCCCCTTCTGGATCACTACCTTGTCATGGTGAAGGGGCTTGTGTACCTCAATGATGCTATACCATGTAGGTTCACCCAAGATGGGCAGGTCATAGTAAAGGTCAGACAAATCTCAGTCCACTGGAGAAGGAACTGGCAACATACTCCAGTATCTTTGGTTGTGCTCATCCATAAAGTTTTCATGGCAAACACACAAGGTATGCCTGGCATCCTGAGGTCCATAGAGTCTGACATGACTAAGCTCAAACAACAACCATCTCAATGTTAAACAGCTGTAATCTTTTTAGGTGTCAACTTGGATATATGGCCCTTATTCTTTTATAGTTTGACACCCATTACCTTGTTCCATACATACTCTGAAGCAGACAGCTTGCAATAATAATTGCACGCTTTGTTCCTGCAGAAATGTAAACCTTCCTCTCACACACACTCAGATTTCACCAAAGTGTCATGGATGCTTTCAGAGACCTGCACAGAATCAAAATATTTTTTGGGTAATTCAAAATTAGCTTAATGACTTTTAACCTGACTAATTATACCATTAGTCAGATTGCGTTTTCAAATGTATTTTTTTCATCATAACATTTCTTTTAAATGGGAAGTTTCACCTGAACACGTTATTCTTATGTGAAAAACTCACTTTTAGATTTCAGATATAATGTGTATAAGTTTTTAGCACTTGCCATTTATTTCCACACATCCTCTGTCTGTTAGATGATATGAATTGCTGGAGAACGCATGCACACGCACACAATTTGATTGGCTCTTGGACAGATTGTTGATGATGCAAATTAAGCCTAAAATGGCATCTTCAGCTTGCTACAAACTTGAAGAAATAACTAACATAATAGGCAATATAACATTTATATAAATAATTCATTTCATAGCAAATATAACAGAGAACATTTAAGTTTAGGTTCAACTTGTCCTTTATAGAGTAATGCTATCGGACTGCTTATAATACATTGAAAGTAAAAGTTTTTGATCTTAAATTTCCTTTAAGAGGTTACCATTAACCAAATTGGATGTGTGACAAAATAGATAAAATACTATTGCTTAGATCCTTTTAACATTTAGCCCCTTTGTGGTGCAATGTTACAGAAAATAAAATGTTTTTTTTTATTAAAACCTGAAGATGTTTCAGGCACAAACAAGACCGTCCCGACCTTTCCGTCTTTATTTTCCGTATTTTGCTGACCATGAATTGCACGGATTTGTTAGATTTAAACCTTAATCTGCTGTTCATTTTATATTTATGGCGCATCTAATACCTTCCATTTAGTAATTAAAAATAGGAATTGTGCCTGAAACCGGATTTAGTCCCATTTTGTGCAATATATCAGAAATGATGGAAAGTAACTGAACTAGAAAGCTGATGTAAATCACTGTTTTTTTTTGCACAGCAGTTATACAGAGTAGCATAAAATTGATCTCTGTACGCTCATAGCTCTCAACGTTATAAGACTTGCATGTATATTTTTGGAAGCAAACAGATTTCTTAAAGATAATTTTAAATATTAGCAATTTCATTATAAAGGCATTTTTGTTATTTTTACATTTTATAATAAACTTCATTTACTGTCGGTGATATTGCATTATTATAGAGATGCTGTGGAAATTCTTCACCATTCCTTTAATGTTCAGTGCACTCCTTCGTTTTTAGCCTCACATGACTTGACAGAGCTTGAATACTTCTTAATCTGAGGGATCAGAGGTTAGAACCTCCTAACACATCTACCCTGTGTGACCCTCTGCCTCCTTATACAATTGTACTTCTAGTATGGGTCATTTACAGTATCACACTGAAAAAAAGCTAGACATAGGATTATTAGGGTCACTGATGATACAATCTCTAAACTCTTGGTTGGCGACAGCCAGCCCTCCGAGGCTTTCCATGCACCACCCATCCCTTTACTTGCAATCTGAAATTGTCCGTATTATAAATCAGTGGCTCTCAACCTTTTTGATCTGGTGACCGGTTGGTTACTTTTTGATGCCCATGGGAGGCACATTACCTAGTTCTACATTCATTTGGACCGAGTACATTTTTAATGTAGATAAATTCATCAGTCCCCTATGAACAATGGTAGTGGTAAGTTTTTAAAGTGTTAGGCTATTGTCATCCCTCTTGTCCCGGTCTCTTGAAAAATACATTGACCAACACATATCCCTTCACCATCTATTTCTCTGCCATTGTACAGTTTATTTTATATCTAAGCACTGAGTTATTACATTATGTACTTATTGTGAATATTATTGTACAGTGGCTTGCAAAAGTATTCACCCCCCCTTTGACATTTTTTGTGTTTTGTTGCCTCACAACCTGCAATTAACATGGATTGTTTGAGGATTTAATTTACAGAACATGCCCACAACTTTGAAGATGTTTTTTTTATTTTTTATTTTACTGTGAAGCAAACAACAAATAGGACAAAATAACAGAAAAAGTCAATGTTCATAACTATTCACCCCCCTGAAGTCAATACTTTGTAGAGCCACCTTTTGTGGCAATCACAGCTCCAAGTCGCTTTTGAATAAGTCTCTATGAGCTTGCCACATCTTACCACTGGCTTGTGAACAGCAATCTTTAAGTCTGACCACAGATTCTCTATTGGATTGAGGTCTGGGCTTTGACTAGGCCATTCCAACACATTTACATGTTTCCCCTTAAACCACTAAAGTGTTGCTTTAGCAGTGTGTTTAGGGTCATTGTTCTGCTGGAAGGTGAACCTCCGTCCTAGCCTCAAATCACGCACAGAGTGGTACAGGTTTTGCTCAAGCATCTCCCTGTATTTAGCAGCATCCATCTTTCCCTCAACTCTGACCAGTTTCCCAGTCCCGGCTGCTGAAAATGGTGGTGTCCTTTGGGTGATGTGTTGAGTTTGGGCCAGACATATCGTTTTCTTTGATGGCCGAAAAGTTACATTTTAGTCTCATCAGACCAGAGCACCTTCCTCCATGCATTTTGGGAGTCTCCCACATGCCTTTTCACAAACTCAAAACGTGCCATTTTGTTTTTTGCTGAAAGTAATGGCTTTCTTCTGGCCACCCTGCCATAAAGCCCAACTCTATGGAGCGTACGGCTTATTGTCGTCCTATGTACAGATACTCTAGTCTCTGCTGTGGATCTCTGCAGCTCCTCCAGGGTTACCTTAGGTCTCTGTGCTGCCTCTCTGATTAATACCCTCCTTGCCCGGTCCGTGAGTTTTGGTGGGCGGACGTCTCTTGGCAGGTTTGCTGTTGTGCCATGTTCTTTCCATTTGGTTATGATATATTTGATGGTGCTCCTGAGGATCATCAAAGATTTGGATATCTTTTTTAGAACCTAATCCTGACTTGTACTTCTCAACAACATTGTCCCTTACTTGTTTGGAGAGTTCCTTGGTATTCATGGCAGTGTTTTGTTAGTGGTGCATCTTGCATCTTGCTCTGGGGTCTTTCAAAAAAGGTGTGTATATGTAATGACAGATCATGTGACACTTAGATTGCACACAGGTGGACATCATTTCACTAATTATTTGACTTCTGAAGGTAATTGGTTGCACCAGAGCTTTTTATGGGCTTCATAACAAAGGGGGTGAATACATGCTCACATGCCAATTTTCTGTTTTATATTTCTAAAAAATAGTTTTATGTATATATTTTTCTCATTTCACTTCACCAATTTAGGCTATTGTGTTCTGATCCATCACATAAAATTCGGATTAACAAAACATTGAATTTAAGGCTGTAATGTAACAAAAAATAGGTAAAAAGTCAAGGGGGGTGAATACGTTTGCAAGGCACTGTATGTATAAATTGCATTGCACATTTTAGGGTTAGCTGGGTTTAGGGAATATGAGACCACGCACCACTAATTTGTCCTATTCACATCATGCTTTTATGATGAATTTGATAGTGTGCAAAATGTTTTTTTTATAATAAATACAGCCTGCACATGTTATCTGTTGTATTGAAGTTTGCTTTTGTTAAGACACTTGGGAGGAACCTTGCATGTAGATTAGAGATTACCTTTTGCTTCCCTCTGGCAGTTCCTACACTGGCTTCCTATCAAGTCATGGATAAAGTTAAGAATATATAGCATAATGTATATTTCTATATCTCAACTCTAGTCTCAAACTATAATTCAGCTCTGCCTGTTATTTGCCGTTCATCCCTTCCTCTCATGCCCATCTACAAGACTTCTCAAGAGCAGCTGCCACCCTTCGGATTTCCCAACCTTGCTTCCTTCGACTCACCAAGACTTCAGATTTTCAGACTTTCTTTGAATACCCACCTGTTCAGAGTAGCATACTACTTGCCTCCTTATCGCCATTATCAACAAGGCTATCCATTTCATTCTCCCTCAATCACCTACCCATCACCTAATGTCTCTATCATTATTATTAATTATTATTATTACTAGGAAATTGCTCATCAAAAATGAAAGGAGTAAGATTTCAAGCCTGGCAATGCTGTTTGCCACACAATGCGAGGCTATGGGTGCCTCTGAGCACCTTTGGCGTTCATCACCAGCCCCGCGCTGAGCACCTTCAGCGCCTTGCGTTAAGTGTTACTGCTTAGGGCTCGTTTTTATGTCCTACGGGCTAGTTTTACCTTGTTTTTGTTGTGTGTGGTTTTTTCGGCAGCCATTTGTTTTCTCGCTTAGGCAATTTTTGGATCGGGGAAAAATGGCAAATAAGGCTCAAAATAACCTCGCTCCCAGGCTCCCTGGCTCTCCCACTGTGCTGTGTGTATGTGTAACTTGATTTGAGGCATATTTGTAGTTATTTTTAGGGGTTTCGAGTTCCGTGGTTCGTCCGTTAAAGTCAGATTTTTGCGAGGCGCACTGTGCGGCCCTCGTATACTGTTGTGCGTGCTTCGGTCCTAAGTCCTGCGTGCCTTGCGATGAGCGCCTATGGCGCCCATGACGAGCCCTGCAATGAGCGCCTTTGGCGCGCATTGCATTCCACGCCAGGCTCAACTGCTTTGAAGCCCCATTGCAGCCTAAATCATGCGTATGCCAACGGCTCGCTTTGCGAGGCTCACCGTCGAGGGACTGTGCAAGGGACGCAAAAGCATGAACAACATCGCAAATGTTCCCAACATTCGCAAGATCCACAACTTTATATGTGATGATTATCCTTTTTTTGTAACGAGCCAACATATTCTGTAGAGCTGTACAGGGGTTGAGTACAAATCAAAACCTTTTTTACCATCCCTATTACCTTATAGATTGCAATCTCTCACAACAGCAGGGACATCATCTCCTTCTGCACAATGTAACTAGTTTTTGCTGTCTTAAAACCTATGCCAAGTATTATCCATGTGTTTATTGCATACCTAGCATTAAAGTGTTTGCTGGAACTTGATAAATAAAATATAATACGAACCGCTTGGTAAACTTGCATAAATATATACTATTAAAGGTTTTGTTTTTTTTTACCAAAGTTTGTTGGCCCAGTATCAATACTTCTGTTGTTTGTTTTACAATTGCATAAAAAGTATGATTTCCACGATGCCCCTGTAAATACAACAATGGTAGGTACCTAACCAATGTGAGTACTGAAAAAAGAATGATCTTCACCATTGTGTAACGAGAGGTTAATTCAGGAGGGGGCAGTAGGAGTACAGAGGAATTTCTTGTAGCACTTGTACATGTAAAGCAAAGCGCTCCCTCATGCCAGGCATTCACAGAGCACTAACTGCCTAAACCCCTCTAATCCCACGCATTAGGGAGGCTGAAATGATTTTTGCTAAGTATTCAGGTTGGAGTTAGCACTCTCTGATGTTGCAGCCAGGAGGTGAATGAAATCGGAAGCTTACCACAGATCACAAAGTCTTATGTACACTGCCATTCATTTGTATGTTTGGATTGGCAATACTGCACATAGAGCTTGGGGAGCAGGTTATTTGTTTGTCTGTAATTTGTTCATAATTATGCCTTTAGAAATCAATCTCTCTGTGGACTTGTTTAACCCTCACAATACATTTTATTGATAGTAGTATGTGACTGCCTAGTACGATAGGATTACGTACACTTAAGTTGCACACAAGGAAAGTCATAGCATAATTTATGCAACTCAATATTTTTATCTACAGTGCCTTGCAAAAGTATTCACCCCCTTGACTTTTTACCTATTTTGTTACTACACCGCCTTAAGTTCAATGTTTTGTTAATCTGAATTTTATGTGATGGGTCAGAACACAGTAGTCTAAGTTGGTGAAATGAAATGAGAAAAATATATACCGTACATAAAACTAATTTTTAGAAATAGAAAACAGAAATTTGGCATGTGCATATGTATTCACCCACATTGTTATGAAGCCCATTAAAAGCTCTGGTGCAACCAATTGCCTTCAGAAGTCACATAATTAGTTAAATGATGTCCACCTGTGTGCAATATAAGTGTCACATGATCTGCCATTACACCTTTTTTGAAAGGCCCCAGAGGCTGCAACACCTAAGCATGTGGCACCACTAACCAAACACTGCCATGAAGACCAAGGAACTCTTCAAACAAGTAAGGGACAATGTTGTTGAGAAGTACAAGTCAGGGTTAGGAGGCTACTAATCAGAGAGGCATCACAGAGACCTACGGTAACCCTGGAGGAGCTGCAGGGTTCCACAGCAGAGACTGAAGTATCTGTATATAGGACGACAATAAGCCGTACGCTCCATAGAGTTGGGCTTTATTTCAGAGTGGCCAGAAGAAATCCATTACTTTCAGCAAAAAACAAAATGGCACGTTTTGACTTTGTGAAAAGGCATTTGGGAGACTCCCAAAATGTAAGGAGGAAGGTGCTCCGGTCTGATGAGACTAAAATGTAACTTTTCGGCCATCAAATAAAACACTATATGTCTGGTGCAAACCCAACACATCACCCAAAGAACACCATCCAGTGAAACATGGTGGTGGCAGCATCATGCTGTGGGGATGTTTTTCAGCAGCTGGGACTGGGAAACAGGTCAGAGTTAAGGGAAAGATGGTGCTAAATCACATATTTAGTTGTGAGCGTACGAGTTGTTGCTAACGCTGCGGGCTCGCTACGCGAGTCGCGGCCCTCGCGAAGCGAGCCAAGGCACTCGCAAAGCGAGGGCACTGGCCGAGGGTCTCAGTTGCTGGCATGGAGCGCCGAAGGCGCTCCATGCCAGCAACTGCGACCCTCGCAAACTTCACGTCGCAACCCAAAGAGCACGACACACACATTACGACACTCGCAAACAACATACGACACACGTTCACACACATTACGGCCTCGCAACACTCGGACGCAACTCGCGAACATTACAAAATGTAAAACACAAAACATACACACAGCACATACGTAAAAACCTTACCTACACCAAGAGGGAGCACCCAGGACCTCAAAAATGCAACTTAGACCTTCATTTTACTCGAAATAAAAGAGTTTAGAGACTAAAAAAAAATCTAAGCGAGAGAAAAAATGGCCGCCGAACAAAACGAAAACGAGGCTACAGCACTCTAAACTCGCAAAACACCACAAGAAACTCGCAAAACACCACAACAAACTCGCAAAACGCCACAAACGACCTACGGATATTCATACCACACAGTGCACACATTCAGCATGCTTATACAGCAGCTCCACACCACTAATGCTGCAGCAACATCAACACAGATTGCCAGCTCTTCATCACAATGCTTCAAAATAGGTAAAGTATATTCATTTAGTAATGTATTACATATTTCATTATTATACAACAAACAGCATTAGCTACCTTACAATTTCATTGCCGTCATTTTTTGACGGGCAATTCGCTAGTACAGGGATATTCTTGAGCAAAACCTGTACCTCTCTGTACGTGATTTGAGGCTAGGACGGAGGGTCACCTTCCAGCAGGACAATGACCCCAAACACACTTCTAAAGCAACACTTGAGTGGTTTAAAGGGAAACATGTAAATGTTTGTAAAAAAATAAAATAAAATCCCAGTGGTAAGATGTGGCAAGCTCATAGAGATTTATCCAAAGCGGCTTGGAGCTGTGATTGCCGCAAAAGGTGGCTCTACAAAGTATTGACTTTAGGGGGGGAATAGTTATGCACATTGACCTTTGCTATTATTTTGTCCTATTTATTGTTTGCTTCACAATAAAAAGAAGAACATCTTCAAAGTTTTGGGCATGTTCTGTAAATTGATGCAAATCCTCAAACAGTCCATGTTAATTCCAGGTTGTGAGGCAACAAAACACTAAAAATGCAAAGGGGGGTGAATTTTTTTGCAATGCACAGCAATTACAACATTAAGGTTGGTTTAAAGGTTTACTGTATCATGAAAAAATGTGTTTGATAATGCTGATCCTGACTAAAAGCGTAATTAGGCAGGAAAAAATAGAAAAATGTTTAGAAAAAATACATTTTGATGCCTCTGCTGGTCCTTGAAGGCATCCATGAGTTGTGTAAGGAGGGTGTTAAAAAAAATAAATAGAATAAACTCTGCAGAAGCAGGACATGCAGCTATATGTGCAAGGTGCTTGTTTCTAGGGACGCAAGAGGCCGGGGATTATGTGTCACATGCCAAATGTTGAACCCTTCCATTACTTTCCTTCAAAGACGAATAGAGAAGTACATGGCCTTAGGATTCTATCTATCAGGACATGCTAAAGTAGACAAATTAAAGGAACATTGTGCAATGAAAAACCGTATCTAAATCTCCAAACACTTTGAGTCATAATTTTAACCAGGAAGATTCATTGAGCCTGTTTTTCAAAAAAATTAAATACATGTTGAAGTCTCTTCTGGCCCCCTGCGGCAACCATGAAATATTGGCAGAAGTTCTGTGTGAGAGAGGCTGAAGGACTGTGGTTGCCCCCATTGATGTCATCTTCCTGCTTTTGGGCTTGTGAGAGTATGGTGTTAATTTGAGCCAATTCCAAATATGTAAAATGTTTTAATAAACCATGACCAAATAACATTTGGGGTGACAGTTGCTACATCGATGAATAGTGAGTCATAATATATATGCATATAAATATATGAACGAAAATACATTTTCAGTCAATGGATCAAGGCCTTAAACTCTAATGTCCTCCAGGCTTTAAAAGCTTGTTGGCTTGATGAAATATTAGGTTAATTATAATTATCTAATGTAGCAGGTTACAGGCTTTGATGGAGGTGCAAGTGTTTATCGTGGACTACGGGCCACTGTTTCCTTCCACCAGATAAAGGAAGGCCAAGTATGCTGGAAAGCCAGAAGATATTGCACGAGACTCCCTACTGCAACTAATATGTTCCGTACAATTTCTAATTGTTATTTCGAGATCTGTGCAAAGTATGGATTATGAAATGAGAGTGTTATTCCAGGTCGTGAGAGGTTGTCCTATGGTTAGGCTGATTACCTGTCTAGGTCTATGTTTCGGCATATAGACTGTTTGCAGGAGTGGTGTCATATATTATATATATTTATATATATATATATATATATATATATATATATATATATATATATATATATATATATATATATATATATATATATATATAGACATATATATATATATATATATATATATATATATATATATATATATATATATATATATATATCCTTTCCTAAAGAGTCCCTCTACTTAATCCTCAATCATTGCTTTTTGCTTATCCTAAGCATGCAATTCCTTTATTCTGTTTATCCCTATCACCTCTGCTGGCAGGATGTCCCACTACCTACTTTCCTTTTTGTACTTTAGGACACTACCCCTAAATCTTCCAACTTTAAGTCATGACCTCTTGTTCTTACTTCTGTGGAACACAGTTCCCTCCTGAACATTATTAAATCTTTAGAGTTTTGTAAGAGGTGCTTACCCATTACAATCTCGCCCCACTAAATCCCTTATATGTTTGTGTCTTTTGTCCTAGGTCTTTGCTTGGAAAAGATGACAAGCTCATCTTCTACCAACAGCCTCCATGTGGACCGAGATCAAGAAATTATTACTTGTTATGAGAAAGCAGGTGATATCGCACTGCTCTACCTACAGGAGATGGAGAGGGTAAGAAACCTCTGTGTGTGAGATGATACAGTAAAAGAATCAGCATTACAATATTAGAGTGTGAAACGGAGCCTGCTGAGGGGTTGGGCAATCGGTTATATGAATCCGATAATAAAAAGTAGGTTTTGGTTCCCTGTGAACAGTTGTAAATAGAAGGCTAGTATGTCAGTTTCTACAATCCCTCCTGTCTTTCTCTTCCTGTTGGTTATACACATCAGTACACAAAGAGGTGTGACTCGTATTCATCCGTGCACATTTAGACATACTTGCATGCATTTAAAGGGCCACCTTCGATGTCCAAATTATGATAGAATAGTAATACTTGCAAATGGATGCTATCAAAATATGTCATTACAGGAATAATTTACTATCCTAAAATGATTAGATGAACCCTGCTGTGGCCCTTTAAGAGACACTAGTACAGGCAAAATCACACTGTCAAGAAGAACCCTAAATTAGAGGGACATGACAGTCTCAGAGCACAAATCATATTCATAAGTTACTGCTCTTGCCCTCTGCCAGGCAATGAAAACTACAGACTAAAGTGTGCTATCTGCATTCCCTGTAAGATACAATTATGTTTTAGTTTTACTTCTAGTTTTTTTTTTTCATGCAAACCACATATTTTGTAATGTTAAAACATGCATTTTTTTAATTGCTTGAAAACCCAATTGTGTTCTATGTCTCTTTAACAATGTGAGGCAGTGTCTTGTACCTCTATATCTTGTTTGTGCCTTTATGACATTCCCCTATTAATTTTGTCTGTCTACGTATCCATCTACCTGCCTACATACTTACCTAATGTGTATATGCTAAATCTTATAAACTCCATATCCATTGCTCCCACTGTGTAAACTCACTTAAGGACAGCTCACGCTCTGTCTGCAGTATAATGAAACTCAAAAGAGTATAATTCCAAAATTTCCATTACCAGTCTCTTGACAAATATGGATATATCCACTAATATAATTGATATAAATATCTTATGTGCTAAGCAGAGAAGCTGTTGCTAGGCCTTCAGAGCTTGCAGCAAAATAACATATTTCATTAAACCTCAAGAGAACCCAGGTCTATTACAACATAAAATTATCATTGCTTGCAGAGGTAATGGACGCTAATAAATTCATATTGATCTGATGTGAAAGGTGTAAATGAGGTTTTGCTGCCTTTCGAGATGGAAAACTGTGAGATTTGTTTCCCAATTTAAATATTTACATTTTTAAGTAGTAACACAAATATGGAGGTGTAGCTGGAAACTTTTCATTTTTAAGCAAATAAAAATGGCTAATAACAAGTCTTCAGTGAAAAGTACACACAAAAATAAATATGATTACGGTTGGTTGTTTTAAAAAAAAAAAAATGGGTTGGGAGCATTAGATAATTGAAAGTGGGATACTTTAAGCATAGATTATATGTGTCTGTGTTTTAATTAGTTGACTTAAATAAAACATTAACACAATTAATGGATCCTTCTCAATGTAATGGTCATATAAAATGTACATTTCACTTACTTTCCCAGAGGTAACCGCTTATCAGCCTCCTGAACATCTCACTTTCTTCCTGTTCTGTTTTATGTAGGGTGCCATGTTTTTCACAGCTGTGCCCTGAGCCATGTCCACAGGGGATGGTCTTCACACTCTTGTTGCTCTAAGTAGCATGAGACACTGGTAATGTGAAGCCCCTCTCCTGTGACTGTCGCCTTAGGTCACATCTGTGAAACACCATACATGAGAGAACAGGAATTAAGGGAGAGGGATTCAGGAAGTCTAAAATCTGTTACTGGGGGGGGGGGGGATTCTTAGAAAAAAGTGAAGTGTACATTTATTTGACCGTTACATGGAGGATGATTAATGATGATTAATGGATGATGATTAATTAAAAGAATATGGCATTTGTTATGTTTTAATATTAAAATAAACAAGCTAAGTGTTTGAATATATAAACATAATTCTATTAAGTATTTAAATGCTCTATTTTTACTCACTGAAGCCTTGCAAATAGCCAATACAAAGGTCATCCCCAGCAGCTCATACACACAGTCCCTCATTCAATTGCAGTTTAGCCAATTGAATAGGGCTCTAAATAAGGACATAACATATATTTTTAAAGAAGTTTTTATTTAGTAAGCATCTATCCAAAAGCAAGGTTTTCACTAACTAAAAACTTCTTTAAAAAATATATGCTATGTGCTTATTTAGAGCCCTATTCAATTGGCCAAATTGCAATTGAATGAGGGCCACAGTGTTTCTATTGGTACTAGATGCACTAACCAATCACAGTCTCTCAACAGTTTTTTTTAAAATGCTACTGAGACCATCTGTGATTGGCTAGTACATCTAGTACAACAGAGACACTGTGCATGAGCTACTGGGGGCACGTATTAATACAATTATTATGTGCAAACCAACACTTAGGTAGTTAATTTTAATATTTCCTTCCATATCCCTTTTTAAGTAACTCAGTTAAAACAATTCTATAAACATATCTTAAGAGTCCCCTTAATGTTGTATTGTAAGTCTTTATCATAATTCTGATCTACCTGTATAGAACTGCCAACTGGGCATGCCAATTGCTGTCTACCGCTATAGATCTACCAACCCGGCATGCCAATTGTGATCTACCTCTATAGATGTACCAACCGGACATGCCAATTGTGGTCTGCCTCTATAGATGTACCAACCGGGCATGCCAAATGTGGTCTACCTCTATAGATGTACCAACCGGACATGCCAAATGTGGTCTACCTCTATAGATGTACCAACCGGACATGCCAAATGTGGTATACCTCTATAGAGGTACCAACCGGACATGCCAATTGTGGTCTGCCTCTATAGATGTACCAACCCGCCATGCCAATTGTGGTCCGCCTCAATAGATGTACCAACCGGACATGCCAAACGTGGTCTACCTCTATAGATGTACCAACCGGGCATGCCAATTGTGGTCTACCTCTATAGATCTACCAACCGTGCATGCCAATTGTGGTCTACCTCTATAGATCTACCAACCGGGCATGCCAATTGTGGTTTACCTCTATAGAGCTACCAACCGGGCATCCCAATTGTGTTCTACCTCTATAGATATACCAACTTGGTGATGATAAATCGTGTGACATACATTCCTTAGTAGAGTGGGAGAACTTTTTCATGTAATTGTGTTCTTAAGATACCCAACTTTTAAGTGCAGTTATCTAACCTTTCCACCCTATTTTAATTAATTTCTGCAATAACTTGGATCTTTGATATGTCAATTTAAGTTTTATTCGGTCTGTATGAAAATGATATTGTCATTGAGTGATATTTAAGGGACAGTATATGTTTCAATGCTTTTCTACCTCCTCAAACAGAGCCCTGAAAATCATGTGACCTTTATTTTTGTTTTAAGACTGATACAGTTGCAAGCAAAAGTATGTGAACCCTTTGGAATGATATGGATTTCTGCACAAATTGGTCATAAAATGTGATCTGATCTTCATCTAAGTCACAACAATAGACAATCACACTCTGCTTAAACTAATAACACACAAAGAATTAAATGTTACCATGTTGTTATTGAACACACCATGTAAACCTTCACAGTGCAGGTGGAAAAAGTATGTGAGCCCCTAGACTAATGACATCTCCAAAAGCTAATTGGAGTGAGGTGTCAGCTAACTGGAGTCCAATCAATGAGATGAGATTGGAGGTGTTGGTTACAGCTGCCCTGTCCTATAAAAAACACACACCAGTTCTGGGTTTGCTTTTCACAAGAAGCATTGCCTGATGTAAATGATGCCCCACACAAAAGAGCTCTCAGAAGACCTACGATTAAGAATTGTTGATTTGCATAAAGCTGGAAAGGGTTATAAAAGTATTTCCAAAAGCCTTGCTGTTCATCAGTCCTCGGTAAGACAAATTGTCTATAAATGGAGAAAGTTCAGCACTGCTGCTACTCTCCCTAGGAGTGGCCGTCCTGTAAAGATGACTGCAAGAGCACAGCGCAGACTGCTCAATGAGGTGAAGAAGAATCCTAGTGTCAGCTAAAGACTTACAAAAGTCTCTGGCATATGCTAACATCCCTGTTAGCGAATCTACGATATGTAAAACACTAAACAAGAATGGATTTCATGGGAGGATACCACAGAGGAAGCCACTGCTATCCAAGCAAAACATTGCTGCACGTTTACAGTTTGCACAAGAGCACCTGGATGTTCCACAGCAGTACTGGCAAAATATTCTGTGGACAGATGAAACTAAAGTTGAGTTGTTTGGAAGAAACACACAACACTATGTGTGGATAAAAAGAGGCACAGCACACCAACATCAAAACCTCATCCCAACTGTGAAGTACGGTGGTGGGGGCATCATGGTTTGGGGCTGCTTTGCTGCGTCAGGGCCTGGACGGATTGCTATCATCGAAGGAAAAATGAATTCCCAAGTTTATGAAGACATTTTGCAGGAGAACTTAAGGCCATCTGTCCACCAGCTGAAGCTCAACAAAAGATGGGTGTTACAACAAGACAACGACCGAAAGCATAGAAGTAAATCAACAACAGAATGGGTTAAACAGAAGAAAATACGCCTTCTGAAGTGGCCCAGTCAGAGTCCTGACCTCAACCCGATTGAGATGTTGTGGCATGACCTCAAGAAAGCGATTCACACCAGACTTTCCAAAAATATTGCTGAACTGAAACGGTTCTGTAAAGAGAAATGGTCAAGAATTACTCCTGACCGTTGTGCACATCTGATCTGCAACTACAGGAAACGTTTGGTTGTAGTATTGCTGCCAAAGGAGGTTCAACCAGTTATTAAATCCAAGGGTTCACATACTTTTTCCACCTGCACTGTGAATGTTTACATGGTGTGTTGAATAAAAACATGGCAACATTTAATACGTTGTGTGTTATTTGTTTAAGCAGACTGTGATTGTCTATTGTTGTGACTTAGATGAAGATCAGATCACATTTTTTGACCAATTTGTGCAGAAATCCATATCATTCCAAAGGGTTCACATACTTTTGCTTGCAACTGTATATATTTCACTGCTTTTATGAGCATTTTTGTAGAACCCAGTTAATTCACCCTAACTGCTCTGTGGAGTTTATTAGACGCTACAGATTCTGAAAGGGCCAAGAATCGCAAGCACCTTGCAAAATGCAATACAGTCTGTTTCCTGCAACCAATAAGGATATAATGTACAATATAATATCTCAGTGAAGAAAATATATATGCATTTGGAGGGAGGTTGTAATTTATGATTCGTCAGGACCTGAGAGCTTATTTACATAAGATCACTATATCAAATTGTGCTGGTGAATCGCGGATAAAACCAAAGAAAACATAGTTTGAAGGCTGTAAAGCTAACAATGCAGCATTTGAAACCATTATAAACAATGAAAAGAGCTTTAAATGAAAAACATTTTTACAACTTTGCAGCATTCATGAGTTCAGGATTCCTCTTAAATACCTATATTTACAGTATGCTGCATTGAGGAATTTGAACTTAGTACTAATAATTGGCTATTTGAACTTGACTTCATAATGTGTAAAATGTTTTATAAAGTTTCAAATAAGTAAATACGGTTCGTCATGAGGATTGACCAGCTGGATGGGCCAATGTATGGATCCCACTAGTTAGGTCCTCTTCTGTGTGTGTTTCTGTGTATTGGTGCTAGGGATTCCCCTGTAAGGAGCGTTGCTTCAGGATTGGTGAGTTTGCGGATTGCAGTTCTAGAACATAGATGCAGGATTTCTTGGTAGTTGGACTGGTTTCTCTTTCAGACTCCTCAGAGATGCATTGAAGTTTGTTGATCTGAGATTTTTTGCATAGTTTCTGATAAGCCCCACAAGGCATTATCCATAGTGAAGGTGGCTACGTAAAAGACAAAGAGACTTGCATACTCTGTGTGCACTTAACTGCACGGAAGACAAAGGACCCAATGCCCACAGTATCTTATCAGTAATTAATGTGAATAACCTCTTATTCAACAAAAATAATTAAAACCTATTTTGTCTATGGATCCTAAAGGCTTTCTGACTGAATTTTATTAATAACATTCAACTGATAAAGTACTTGATATCACCTCTAGTTTTAAATTTGACTATTTGTTGTTGGTAAGTCGTTCACTCATGTTCAACTCTGTGACCCTATGGACCACAGCACACCAGGCATATCTATCCTTTTTTCCTGGTCATGCTTATCCATAAAGGCATTCTTTAATGGAGCAGGTTGCCAGTTCCTTCTCCAGTGGACTGCGATTTGTCTGACCTCTCTACTATGACCTGCCCATCTTGGGTGACCCTACACAGTAAAGCTTTCAGCTTCATTGACGTACTCAAGCCTCTTCACCAGGATGAAAGGGAAACACAATATTTAGAGCCTTTAAAGTGTCACTTTCTTATTAGAATATCCACTGTGAATTACAGATGACATATTCTGACCCATGCATGTATTGTCTCCATTAAAACGCAGCTTTCTAAGTTCCCTGTGACTTGCTTGCCCTTTTCCTTAACATGACATGAAGCTTGTTCTATTTAAAATGAACCCTGCATAAGTGCCTGGACTATGGCTCTGTCACTGAAATGGTTAAAGTATGGCCTCTCCCTCTGAACTTCTAATGTCACACAGTTGGGTCTCTATGGCCACAAAATCAATATGGAAAGTTCCATTACCTGTTAGAATTTCCTGACAGATGCTGATGTGATATTTATATTTCTTCTCTAGAAAAGCACACACTGTAAATCTGTAGATTTTTCCATCGTGAACAAAACAATCAGCCCTCAGTGCAGGGAGCGTGTGGTATCAGGGGTTTGCAGCTTTTTATAATTAAAGGGCCAGTGTAAGTGCCAGGTAAAGGGCTGTAAGAATCTAGGTCAACAAATGTGTGTTTATAAAGTCATATGTAAATTAAATGGCATTAAAATTAATGCTTACCTGTCTGAGGTTCTGGGTCTGTGCCCCACCCTCCTGTCACGTGACTTATTGTTTGTCTGGAAGCTATTGATAATATTTCTTTAAAACTGCTTCCATATGGCGTTAATGGCTTCCAGATAATTGAGTCATGTGACCAGCTCCACACCTTAGGCAGGTTTACTTTAATTTTATTACAACTGTTAAACAAAATACTCAAAGCCCTTTATCTGGTATTTACACTGACCCTTTAAAGGACTCCGAATTTGTGGACCCTTCTATTCACCATCAAGCAGAGCAGTCAGAATTAAGACAATATAAAGCATAATTTCATTTGTGTCCAATAAAGTGTATGTGATAATGTTTCATAGTGTATTTATTTCTTTTAAATGGTCCTGGAGCAAGTAAACTGCTTTGAATGTATAATTTACTTTTGGAAGGCATATCCCTGTTAGCCACGGCTCAGATGTATGAATCTTATTATTTTCAAGAAAATCTAAACAAAAAGCAGCTTTAGTAATATTTACAACATGTTGGATTACATGTCCTTTAAATGAAGTTAATTTTTTTTTTTTTTATTGGTGCACTTTCAACTTTTTAAAGCCTCCTGTTATCTTCAATGTCTCAATATTCACTTGGTAGTGAGTCCAGTTTGGCTCACCTGCAAAGTTATTGAGCCTTTTGAACCTTCAGGAGGACCTTGGCGTTCCATGAATCATAGAAACAAAAATGTGACATTAAGCCCTTGAAGGATCGAAATAGCCTGCTCCCTTCAAATGCTTATACACTCTCTACACCGCATTAATATATTTCTGCTTTTTCCCTTTGTTTGGTAGTATACCTACAGAAACCAAACTGAATCATCTTTGTTGTAGCAAACAGGATATATGGGCTTTTGTCGTATGTTTGTTCAGATCCTGAAAGGACCATTAATTACAAAAACTGGAAAATTTAAAGATGCAAATTCCAGAATTCTTGCATTTAGGCAGCCACCAAATTTAAGGCAAACAATGGTGAACAGAAAGAAGACTGCTGAATGAACAGCATAAGAGAGAAAATGTCACCAAACCCTGCAATAAAAGTTGCTGTAAACTATGCCAACACATCTGCAAAAAGGACACAGCCGCGCACAACAAGACCCACAACACACGTACATCACATGTACATCATCAAATGTAGTGAAAGGGGGTGCTACGTTGGGGAAACCAGCCAGAAACTACACATGTGAACGAACCTCCACCGAAGCTCCATCAAAAAGCACCATGAAGACAGCTATTGTACTCCAATAGGACACCTTTTCACCCAGGAGAATCACTCCATCCAGAACCTAAAAATAAAAGTACTCAGAGGGAATTTCAGAACTATCCAACAGCGGAAAACCTTTGAATTAAAAATGATTACATTTTTTAATACAAAGGATATGGGCATTAACATCAATTTTAGGCTTTCTGGTCCACTATCTTAATGTCTTATAGCACATACATTCCACTTACCTCCCCCCCCCCCCCTTCTATTACTGTTTTTGTAAGTTACATGCTATGCTGAAATGTATTGCTCTTTATTTTACTCTGCTGTGTTCTTATCTACAGCCTGATCTATAGACTTACTGACCTATCAGGACATTATTGCTGGTCTATTTCTCACTTAACTCTGGCCAATGAATTTTGTCTTTCTTGTTTTTCCAAATTTTTTCCCCATCTCTTTCTGTTTGCTGTTTTTAGTTCATACTTGTGTATCAGTATCGCTTGTTTGACTTGATAAAGAGAGGCATTATCTCTCGAAAGCTCGTCGCTCTATTATGAATACGTTTGTCCAATAAAAAAAGGTATCACTATTCACTGCAATACTCAGATTCATTTTACAATTGTGTGAAAAAAGGGCAATTCTCCTTTTTTTTGTTCTTTTTTTTTTTTTGGGCCCCCAAAAAAATCTTTTTTTTTTTTTTTTTTTTTTTAGAATGCACATGATGTTATGAGAATAGAGAAGAAACAAAGCATGCTGGTACTGATCAGACTTCACAGCTATAGTCTGATTCAAGGACCAATGTGTTAAAAAAAAAAAAAATTGAACATTGTGTTGACCACTTGCGGATAATATGTTTTTCCTTCCTGCTCAGTTACTGGAATTGACAAAATAACCAGGTCTTAAATTTTTACTCCAACATCTATCTCTAGAGTCCTAGACAACAGACTCTTGTTGTAGATATTTGTTAGTTGCAGACCACCATTACACTACCCCCATTACACTGATCATCATTATCCTTTTTATAGTCACTAGTGTGAATGCTGGCTAGATCACAAAATGTTATTCATTGCCACAAATAATCTGAGTCACTGGATATCTCATGGAACAAGGATCCCTCCGTAGTCACGATAACTGCATCTCAGTATATTTTATTTGATACCCGATTGTAGCTTTTACCCAAGTGCATTATTAAATAAACCCAATTTCAGCTTTTATGCCTGTAGACGACAGATCATTGTTATACAGTAAGTGGGAGTACTGGAGTAAATCGCTCCCCTAGACATGTATTTAACGTCTTACAGTTCATATTTATTTTAAAAAGTAGCTATTAATACCTCGTCTGCTTATGAGATGATGTAAACTAGTATCCACAGAGGACCATCCAAATCCAATGGGTTTATTCTACTTATACTGGGAAGTTTTTATAGATTGATACCTTTGTAGCCACCATTACTATTTATCTTTTTCATCTGGGACCCCTTCATTTAACTACCCACCTAAATATGCACTTCCCTCTCTCCACTCCCATTCCCCCTTCCCTTACCTCATCTCGCTGTTTTTGAAAATAAAGACTTGTATAATTCAATACTAAATAATCACTTTATTAGAATATTTCTGATAACAAGAGAAATTATGTTTGTTAATCACTCTCTGCATGTCTTTAACCTGTTATCATCTAAATATATTATAACCTATTGTATCAATCTATTTTTTTTTTTAAGTTTGTTTATAAGCAGCTGTTTAAAGGAATTTCTTAATGAAAATTCTGCTTTTCTGTGTCTGTCGGTGTCTTATGGATTTTGTTTGCTTATTCTTCCACTTATGGTATTTTTTTCAGGTACAAATGGCTGCAATTCACAATAGAAGTCCTAAACTTGGGCCTGCATCTCCAGACCAGGAATTAGGCTTTTTCCTAGAGACCGGCTTACAACGGGCACACGTCATCTACTTTAAGAACGGGTGAGTAGTACCTGGGTGCATATCTTGAGTCCAAGTAATTGTCAGAATGCAGAGACGAATAGCCAAGATGGCAGTGTCTTCATCCAAAACATGCACAAAGTAACTATGATTTAACAGCAAAACTTCATATTTTGTTCAATTGCGTCTAACATAATAAGGCACCCAGTTTACTACTCCAAGGTTATGCTTTTGCTTTCCGTGCAATAACACATTAATGGAAGCGATCATCCAAAGTACATACTAATGACTAGGGAGTTATTTTGGAATATAACAAGGCAAGTTTAACATTATCTGTATGACTATAATACTCTCTTATTTGAAACCACTCACAGACATATATTTAAATGTATTATGGTCCTAGCATTTTTTGCCTTTTTAATAATAAAAGAAGCAAACGGACACTGATTTGCATTTATTCTGCCACATTTGAAGTAAAGTCAGGGCCACATTTGATTCTAGAGACATATGATCCCTGACATAGTGCCACATAGGTACATAACAACTTAAAAGTAATTTGGATAAGTTACATGTTATTTGCCACAATTCAACTTACCTGTGGAACTAAATCAAATTTGAATTTCTTATTATTGTCCTGAATTCTGAAGCAGCATACTATGACAATTTACAGCTAAAGCAACATATATCTAGAAGCTGCTTCTTATTGGATTTAAGTTTTATAATCCTGTGTGGATAAATCACTGTGGGTACCTGAATTTGTCTATATACTTTTTAACTTGTTTTATCAGTTGCTCAATTTGCAAAAACATTTTCAATTGGTTAGTATATATTACTTTAAGCCCGATGAATCCCCATAAAGTGGCAATCATTACCATTACAGAAAAAACCCAAGGATCTTAAAAGATTTTAAATATTAAATTATTATTTCTAGGTGGATTTTAATCCTAATGACAGTTTTTTTTATAAAATGTCCAAATTTATTGGGAGTTTTTTTACGTTTATGTACTTCTCCAATGCTCTGCAGTGTCACTCTAAAGATGACCATCATTGAACACCAAACGCAGCAGTTTAATCTTTAAAAAAGCTGCAGGACAATCTCATAATTTTGAATATTTAAGCAGATGGACTTGGCCATCATGATTTCTGCAGCAGCCATTGGAATGAACTGTACTTAAAGACCCACTGTAGTGATTGTACAATAGGGTTGTCATATGTTTATTTAATAACAGATTAGAAATAGCATCAGAATTTGCAGAAAAAACTCTCTGTAGCTTTTAAAACTTAAATTTGAACTTTAGAATAGCTCTGCTCCTTATTTGCTGTCCAGGACATAGGGAGAATCTTACCAGGGAGGCTATTTTTATTTATAATTTGTTTGCCAATTAGAAATTTTCAGCAGTCACCACTTTACCTGCTCAGTAGACTGTTCTGCGAAGTATCTGTTTGCAGTGGCGCAGATAAAGACTCCTATATGGACAGCCTCCAGCACAGAACCTCACGCACCCCCTAGATCAGCGGTGGGCAACATATGGTCCTACGAGGGCCACAGTCCAGGATTTGAATATCTCTCTATGCAGATTCTCTCTTGGTCAGCTCACATGAGAGTTACTCCGTTTCAGTCTGATAGTTCTACCTGGCTCATGCATAGAGACATTGAAATCCAGGACTGTTGGTGGCTATTTGGAGGACTGAGAGGGCCACCTTCTCCAATATAAGTTTTAAAGCTACAGTGATTTTTCTTTCTTTTTTTTTTTTTTTGTCTTCAAAACCCAATTTTTCTTGTGAATCGCATATTAAGTAAGCGAATTATACTGTATTATATGAGCACTACAGTGATGAGTTCCGCAAGAAACATTGCTTCTCACAACCACTGTGGCGGGAGAGGAGAGGATGCCTTCCCATTACTTATCTGGTACCACACACCAGCAAGACACAGCCTACCTGTAAGGTGCTGACAATTTCTGGCCACTGCAGTAGGTGAAAAAAGCTGATTGAGTATATGTCTTGCATTTAAATGGATGCAGCAGAGTTTTAAAATATAGTATAAATTAAAACTTTATGTAATATCTGGTACTTTAAACTGCTTCGTATTTATAACAAGTTGTATTACTAGGAACACTGTGGCCAAAACGGTAAAACTATCCTCTTTTGAGGAACTGTACTTGAAAATAGGCAAAATGTAAATGTACAAAAATAATAATGTAGCCTCTAAAAATGTTATGTGATTTACATCCTGAGGTTGTAGGAGACTTTGACTATACAGACGGTTTCTATTTGCACAGTGGAAACTTGATAGTTGCCAGAGCATTTATTATAGATCTAATGGATTGTTCATTAGTTTACAAGGACACATCCTGTTGAGACTGCAAGGAGCCGACCCTGTAAAGGCAATGGAAGCATGTAGTGAAGAATACAGTTTTACTGTACTTTATTTATTGTTTTTGTAATTTTAGAGTGGTCTATAGAAACAAATTACCACAATGGTCCTTTAAAGAAAACTTCCATTAGGGCTTGGAATTTTATACCCATCAGTCTTTCTGATGTCTCTTTTAAGTAGGTTATCATTGCCAGTAATTGCTGATTAGACTGTGTTAGTTTCACTATAAGCCTGACATGACTACACACTCGTCGGTCACTATGAGGTTGATGCTTATTAGAAAGGGTTATCAGTCTGCGTCTGGTGGGTGCAACAAGCTGATCTACAGATGTAAATGTAAGTTTATTTTAAGAAAATGCTCTTTTTAACAACCTTCAATTGATTGTGTGCTTATTTCTTGTAATTGTAAATTATAAAATATTTGCAGCCTCTGCTATGTCCATTTAAACTGGTTCACTTTAAAAGACTGCAGTGATTACCAGCAAGTATTAAAAAAAAACGTATTCTAGATTTGGTTTAAAACGGCAATTGATTATATACATGTCTTTTAAAAGACTTGGGTTTGTTTGGTAGATTGTGTCCCCTTTAACATTGCCTAAAAGAGAATTATCTTCACCATATACCACCATCCAATGACAAATTCCACCTAAAACTTACATTTCTTTTGTATTAAAGATCACTCATGGAGAAGATTATCTGTCTATGTAAAAGTTATGAAACTAATCTAGTTTGTCTGCTATTCCTCCATGTTTATGAAGAGTGGAAGCTGCCATTTTAAATTAGATTTTTTTTGTTACCGATACTAAGAATGCTGTACTGACTGTGACAGCTATATTCATACATGTTTCCTTTAGCAGCTTACATCACCTACTATTCAGAAGTCCTGTAGTAATAAAAATGCACATTGTTTATATATATATATATATATATATATATATATATATATATATATATATATATATATATATATATATATATATATATATATATATATATATGCATTTGTGGCCACACTTGTGTGACCCAGCTCAACTTCCCAGAATGCAGTGTAATAACTGTTTTTCTCGGAACTCTGAGCTGGAAGCAGGTTTTTTAACTTGCTTTAGACATTCAAATATGAACACAGATGTACTTTGTATTTACTATATATATATATATATATATATATATATATATATATATATATATACACTGTACATTGTGTTTACATTTGATGTCTACAAATAAGTTAAACTTCTCTCCTGCTCAGAATTCCAAGAAATAGTTATTTTACCTCACTCTGGGAAACGGCGGAGACATGCAAATGAGTTAATATAAAATAATTTTACAATAATATATTTTCACTCTTTAATCCAAAACCACTTTATACATGGGTTCCTTTAAGCATGTGCCTTTCTAACCCAGCTTTCATGTATATAGCATAGGTTGGATTTGCATGAGTTAGGACACCTACCCACAGTCGGTCACTTTTCCGATCTTAAGTACGGTAATAATTTGAACTTCTACAGGTATGCTCTTTCATATAAAATACATTTGTTTAAACTTTGTTGGAGTCATTACAATGCATTAGAAAACCAATTACACTGGCTGGAAGTACTGCACAAAAAAATAATCAGAGCAATTGGCATAATAGGTTCCTGAAATACAGCTTTACAAGTTAATTCCCACCTAACGTGAGACTAATAGAGCATACCATAAATTCTGCTCCATTGAAATGTTTTGTACATTATTAATGAATTAATTGTCTACTTGGCACATCTTCCTTTAAGGTTGCCTATCAGCAGCTCTTTTTGCTGTTCAGTGGTATAAAAGTTTGGTTGTGTAGGTCCACACACAGGCCTGGATTTGAGCATTTCCTTTCTGTGCACAGGTGAGTCAATTAGGATGACTGAGGAAGCAATTGACTCACCTGTGCGCGGCAGGGATATCCTCAAATCAAGCCTGTGTGTGGCCCTCCAGGACCTAGCTTACGCACTACATATCAGGCAGCGCTAACTGCTTCTTACTTTGCAGCACTTCAAAGACTATTATGTCCAAGTTTCTTTCCCCTATGTTTTTGTTTTTTGTTTTTAGATTCTTTTTTTATTTTTCAGATGTAGCTTTTACTTTTGTTTATTTCTCATGACATGTTTTATTGTTTCGTTGTCAAAAATGTATTTTTATTTTTTATTTAGTCTATTTCTTAAATGTGCTAATTTTTTTATTATTTACCCCTTTGTATATTTCTCATGTCTTGTTATTCCTATTCCTCAAACATCCTTTTTTTTTATTATTTGTTTCTGTATTTCTCAAACTTATTTTATTTGTTCTTTATCAGTTGTCTTCTTTTTATTTTTTAACAGTCTCTTGTTTTCTCAGACGTCTTGTTTTTTTATTATTTACCTGTTTGTGTATTTATAACGTTTTGCTGCAGGATAAATTTTCACGGAGACCAACAGTATGTATAATCATGTACCCAATCCGTGTTTGCCATGTAGATCTCCTCTAGACTTATGCATGGAACCATTTTTTATCTGTCTGTTCCTGTGTTAATAGATAAATCCATGCAATTCCCCAAAATGTAGACACGACCTCACTGTACCTGATCTATCGTCACCACCAAAAAAGAAAATGAATAGGGGATGTTGTCCTTAAATTCATTTTAATGAACTTCAAACCTTGGAGCTACTTGTGTTTTATTTATTTTTTTGTATTTCAAATTAATACAAAACCTCAGAAATATTATTTGCGTTTAATTGTCAAGAAATAATTGATTCTTGTGTTACAATTTGTTTAAAAACTAAGAGTGTTACATATGTTCTTTACCTGTGATTAGCTGAAATTGTGATATTGTTGCTGGCAGCGGACAGAAGTGCCATTTGTAAAAATCCAAGAATATTTTGTTTTATTTCCATCGTGCCGCCTCATGATAGGTAATAGACAGCTGAGTGTAGACTGGAGCTGGTTCTTGACTTTAAAAATGGCATAGTTCTAGATAAATAATTGGTGATTATATCTGCATTTATAATGTACTCCATTCAAACCAATGCAAATATTTTGAATCTCTGAGGCAGTCACCATGACAGTGGAAGGTGGCCTTAACGGGAGGCCAAATGTAGACTGAGAAGAGGGCCACACCTTCATAAGAATATGTTTTATAGATGCACTGATCATTAACACAATCTTTTTAATTGATTGATTAAAGTGGTTGTTAGCAGCGACTTACAATGTATTGTAAATACTGATCTTACTCTATGACAGAGGTGGGCAAGTCTAGTCCCGGAGAGGCCCACATAGGCCTGAATTTGAGGATATCCTTTCTGTGCTCAGGTGAGTCAATCAGAATGACTGTAAAAGCTATTCTCAAACCTTAGCCTATGTGAGGATTTCCAGGACCAAACTTGCACACACCTGCTCTATGACATGATTGGACTCCTAGCATAATTATTGTTAGACTTTGCCCAGTGCAGGGTTATGGTTCAAAAGTGTGGATCCAAAAACTCTCCAAGATGGGAATAGTGTTATTAAATGATATATATTTTTACTACTTGTAAAAGTCAGTCAGTTTAAAGGTCCACTTCAGTGCCGTAAAAGGAACTATAAGCTTTTGTTTTAGATTCCTTTGCTGCTCCTTTTAGTCTCCTTCCAATATAAGGTCAATGTCTCTAGCAAATAGCTGCTAAAATTTCAGACACAGTTTGTTGCCAATGCAAGGATTTCCATTGCCTGGAGACTTAGAGAATTCACTTGTCAACAAGCATTTGCCTGTGAGGGTAGCCTTTGAAAGTTTGTTTGGTCTTCTATCTAATAACATTGGGCCATATTCTTTTCCCCAAATCATACACCCTTAAAACCACTCCTTAATATTGCCACAGATTCTATTAGCTGCTTGCAATCTGATTACTAGATCCCACCCACAATCGCCATGGGCCAGCCATAGCCGCAAAAACTCCATTGGTTTTAGCACAGCGCGAATATTGCAAGAACTAAATAATTAAAATAACACAAAATCTATATTCTATTAGACCCGTAGCTCTAAATTGAAAATAAAGTCTGACCTGCAACTTAAAGTATCACAAGTACTAAATGTGACTCTCAACACTAATTATAGCTGTAGCAGCAATTAAACACACAATCTCCAGGTTACGTCTAACTTCCATGTTTTACTGACATCATGATGACGGTCTCATTTACTATTGGCTGTGTCTAGGAAGTAAATTACTGGCTTGCTTATATATTGTCAGATCCTATGATCACGCATCCTGAAATCAAACATAAAAGGCAGGGTTTACGTGTGGAGGCTGAGATTTCAAACTTGATTTAATAGAATACATCTAAACATTTTAGCGGAAAAAACACCAGCAGTGAAAATCACGGTTAGAGTCACTTAAGAGCCTCTAATAGAATAGGGTCCATTGTTCTTAAAGCCCTTTAAGACCTGTCTCTCAGATTAACTCTCCCCACTCCTTGATGATCGTGTCATGGTGGAAGCAATCAGCTTAACTGGAGATCAAAACTCTGTTTTGAAAGTGAATTTAATATTAATTGTGTTAATGATCAGTGCATGATTAAAACCAGCTCCTCTTGTTTGAGCATTACAGTAGTCCTTTAAGATCATTACTTAGTTGGTGGAATGTTCAGTTTAACTCTTATGCTGTCAGAATGTCCAGCAATATATATTTTTTTCCATACTTTTTCCAGTATTGTATTATAGAAATGTGAATCTGTGCACCCCCAGAACTGAATGGGTTGCTCAAACAGGTGTGCCCAAATTCTACAAGTTCTGTTTTGCAGTGGCCCTATACGCTCCAAGTTTTGAAATTATTTCATTAATACATTACCTAGTTTGTCTGTAGTTAGAATGAATTCTCGCTCCTTAGAATATAATCTGATCATCTTAGAGATTGTATATATAAGTGCAATGTCTTGAATATATATATCTAACAAAGCTTCCTAATTTCTCCCTTTTCCCTCCTCCCCACACTTCCCTCTACTAATAGACAAAAAGCATCCCTCATGCTACAACACTTAAGTATTTAACCATTCTGGTTTTCTCTTATACTTTATATTCATGAATGCTAATGTCTTTAGTTTATTGCATACTTCACAAACAAGTGCAGCTTTTCTTGAACTACAGTGTTTATTTTAAAAGGACAACTGAAGTGATTCCGTTTTCATGCCTTTTTAAATCCTAAAGATGAATATAAAACATGTTTCAGGCTATTGTGACAAAGACAGTTGACTAATTCTATGAGAACTTACCCTGAAAACAGCTGGTCTTCCCTCTATCTTTAGGATGGAGCCCCTCCCATCTTTTAAAAAATGCTTAGTTTTACTGGCAGAGGCGGTTTTACTTTGACTGTCCTGCACTATTCAGCAATGAGGCAGCTGCAAGGAAGAAGTGCTGAATTTTTTTTTTAGACTGTGGCAGAAAATGCAGCAGATCTCCCCATGTTCTACCAGTAAAGGTATGCAGTAAATCTGTAGCTTTAGGGACTGTTGCAGGCTTTGCCACAGTTTGGGTTGGAGCTCCTTCCATAATTTTCAGATATTGTGGGAAAACAAGCAATTTTCACAAAAAATACAGATTTTTCTTTATTATGTAAAGGGACGCTAGGCAAAATATGTTTACTTTAACTAAAATCAAGTTTCTTCGCTCAATATTGTGGAATACAATAATTTTATTTAAATATAATTGATTTTGAGTAAATTGTATAAATGACAGCACTTAAAGCTTCAGGCTTACAAAAATTGAACAGCTTTATCAGTTTCTTGTGAAATGGCTCAGACTTACAGCTTGGAGAATAACACTATAAAATCACAAATAAAATTGCAAATAAAATCTTATCTTGGACAACTATAAGTAAGTTTTTTTTTTCTAATATCTATTTAGTTCAAGTCATAGACAGTTGTGACACTTAACAGTAGGATTAAAATGAAGTGTAACCCACAGCAGGATTGCCCTTCCACATTGGCTCTAGGGTAACCTACAATATTTAGCTGTCAGTCAGCCTTACTTCTATATCTCAAATCAAGATTGTAAACATTTGTTAATGAGACCGCATTGTCTTAAAGGAACATGGAAGGTTTATGTGATATGATATACTATCTCTTTACTTCTGTCTATTTTTTATGAGAAAGTGATTAAAAATGGTTTAACTACCTGATTAGCATCTGTTGCATTCAATGATATTTTACTGTAGGAAATACATGTTTTCATTCAGTTCAAATCCAGTTGATAAAGTACTTGTTATTACCTATAGTTTCAAAATGATTTTCTATGCATTGTGTTTATACTCTTGGCTATGATTAGTTTGTTATATACTTCAGACATTAAGTTTTTCCTAAACTTCAGTAGACTTTTTAAATAAAAAAAATAATAGTGAAAGAATTGTGCTCTGCTAGTGACCTTTTTTTTTTTCTTTTTTTTCTTTTATATATATTAGACTAGACTAGATTAGATTATATTTTGTCACACTGTATTGAATAAATTGAGAGGTAGGTTTGGATATTTGCAATTCTACAATATCTCTTCAGGGTGCCTTGATCAAATGAACATAAACACTGGACGGGACTTGTATATCTAGTTCATCAGAGGAAAATGTGGATGATTGGTAGCGGATAGCAACTGTATAAAAGGTGTCATACTAAAGGGCCACTGTAGTCCTCAATAAAAAGGATTCATTTGTATTTATTAAATAGCAATAAAATTAGTATTTCACAGTAATAAAATCTGTGTAGTTTTTAAGACTGACATTTAAACTTCACTGTATCAGCTTATACTTGATGTGTTACAAATAAAAGTTAATAATAATAATATGCATCTCTCAACTCTCTATCAGGTGTCCCGGGTTCAGGGAGGATCTGCTTAATAGCAACCTTTCTCTGCTTCCTTCCCTGCATGGAAGGAATATGGATAAAAGTACATTGTTGTGGCTGTCAAAACAATTCCAAGGCCCAGTGCCCCTCTGTATCATATACAGGTCAGGATGGCACGCCGACCTTTGGGCGCTGCAGAACAGCGCTCTGTCATCAGGGCACCGAAAACTGAGCCCTGATGACGCTCTGCTCTCCTGCCTGCATCCCATCTGTTTAAGAGGCTCCCGTCTCTTATTTACTGGACCTGCTTGCAAGGTAATGGTCTGACAGTGTGTCAAATGGGCCAGGCATTGTGTGCATGTGTCACTAGGAGCATGTTGCGTTGCATGTTTATTATGCACACAATGACAGTGACATTACATACAATATGCTCCTAGTGACACATGCCAGTCCCACATGGCACACACTGTCAGCCCCTTACCTTAGCCTTGGCAGCCTCCAGCAAGCAGGTCCAGTAAATAGGAGATGGGGCAGATTGGATGCAGGCTCGAGCGCCGATCGTCATCAGAGTGCAGTTCTCTGCACCCTGATGGCTGCGCGCTGGTCACCAGCGCACAAAAGATGTGCCAGCGGTCAGGACAGGGGGAGAAGTAAACAGTCATACCCCTACAACATTTTCTTTTAAATGCAGAGAGAGAATTGGAGATGGCAGTGTCAGTTTCACTGTCCCATTTAATTTCATCCTTCTATATACCACCCATTTATTGTGCTGCACTCCTCTTCTCTAGGGCACAATCACTCTATTCCAGATCTGTTGTAATTTAACACTTTTTTTTCCTAGAAATTAAATTGCATTTTCCGAGTCTTACTGACTTTGACAGCTCTTTGTACCACCGGCAGATAAACAGGACTTCACACAGTACTGAGAATGTGAAAGTTCAGCGAGGTTAAGAAGCTCAAGCACTTTCAGAGATTGCAATTTAAATAGTTATTTGTGTTGCCACTGATGTTTAATGTGGCTGTTACTTAATGTAGTAAGTAGGATTAATGCAATAAATAAGATTTAGCAGCCAAATAATGCTACATAGGGACACCAGTGTCAATTCTTAAGTAATCTCTAATATATAACATAAAGCAACCTATAATGACCATTTGTAATCTATTGCTGTCAGAGGTCTGTAACTATAGTGTGTTTGTGACCGTTTTTGGTGTACTATTTTGTTATTTTATGTAGGTCTTCTTTAATTTAACATGTGCTTTTGGATCACTACCTTGCGACGGTGAAGGGGCTTATGTACTTCAATGAATCTGTGAGCTAGACCGTGTAGGGTCACCCAAGAGGAGCCGGTCATAGCGTCGATCTCAGGCAAATCATTATCCACTGGAGTAGGAACTGGCAATCCACTCCAGTATCTTTGCTATGAAAACCGTATGGATAAGCACAAACAGAAACATAACTAAAGATGTGCCTGGCGTGCTGGGGTCCATAGGGTCACGGAGAGTCAAACACAACTGAATGAACAATATAGGTGGATGGAACAAAAGGCCAGTCAGACATTAAACCGGAAGCAAACATGTTACCTACAAAACACATACCCAGCTTAAACCTCCCTTATTGTCCACTAATCAACCAAGGCACCAGGCCCAGGATGCTGATATCAGTGGGGGGGAGGGGGGATTCCCAGGTGTGGTTGTGGCGCCAACAAGTCTCGTCCTTATCTAAAATCCCTTCGGTATGTGTAGACCACACAGATGCTCATCCCACATGAGGTGCCATAAAGGGGATAAAGTAAGGGGAACAGATCTTGTCTTAGCCAGAGCTTGGCTGCATCCATCTCCACTGTCACAGGAGGTTTTGGAGAAGATGATTAACCAAAACTTTTCTCCAACTGCAAAACCGCCTATGTTGTGATATCTAAGCAGCCAGTGTGTGGATCCGTAGCCACTGGTAATTATACAACCTGTTTACAAACTGCTGTGTGATGCATTTAAAGTGGTTACTCTGTGTACTGTTTCCCTAGAGACACTCCGCTATGTTGAGCCTTTTTACAACTCTAAAGGTGGGAACAGAAGGGCAAAATAGACCATAAACAAATGTGAAATTCATTGCTCTTGCCATGAGCCACTTCACTAACAGATGGGACATTAACCCTTTCTTATATAGGTTGCTTGTGTGGAACTGGCCCTCTTACTGTAAATTTATCCAAAACTAGAAAGTTTAGGACTGACATTGTAACGTGACCACTGTAGTTCAATAACAAAAGGCACATGCTTCTTTAAATAAGACTATATTGTAGTATACGCATTGGTGTTTTTCTACCTAGGCCTAAAGGGCACTGTCAAAGCATGGTTTCAGTGGCCAGCAGCAAGCCTCAAGTTGCTGATGCAGTTATGGAATAGTGTGTGTACAGACATAGACATGTCTCTATGCAGTGACGTTTCTGTTCATAAATGTATGCAACTTTTTTCCTATTTAATGATCTATAATGACCATATTAAATATGAAATTCATTTTCAAAGATTAGACTCCAGCTAAGTGTTTGTTTCCACCCTGATAAGGTTGTTAGGAGGGGATGGCTCACATGTTTAAAGGGCTTTAAGAACAGAAACATTTCATAGTAGAATAAACAATCACTGATAGGCTGCCCCACAGCAAAGAGAAACCCTGTTAACGTAAGTCTCAAGCTCCTAGACATAATTGTGTTGGTACAATTGTTTTTTTATCCTTGAATTTTATTAATGATCAATTCCTAATTTAGAACATCTAGCTCATGTTTTTAGAGCACTATAGTGGTCCTTTAATGCCCTCTTGGTTATATTTTGTCTGATTAAAAGTAGTAGTGTAGGAAGAGGGCATTGTGCCAGTCGTGTGTAGTCACTATGCACATTTACCCTGGATTTGTTGTAAGGTTCAGGTGTAAATCTTACCTGCTTTTGTTCGGCACAGTGGTGTGAGAGGATGAATAATATAGGTCGGCATACAGAGAATTGCTTAGGAGACTAAAACAAACATGATTATTCTGTAACCAAGTCACACTTTCACTAATGGCTTATCAGCATGACATCTTGTCAAGAACAGCATTGGCGGTTTGATAAAGGTTTGAGTGTATGCTGCAGAAGGATCTCTTGCAGTCTGACTGTGCCAGCGTGCCACATAGACTTAATTAGGGGCATTCTTAACCAGCTCGCTGCTGCAGGACACAAATATATTTTATATATATATATATATATATATATATATATATATATATATATATATATATATATATATATATATATAGCGCTCATTGCTAACCTCTCCCGACACTCATTGCAGGCCTCATTAACCTGCAACTTTTGTGCTTGGGAATGCCATAGTTACATAGTAATTACGGTTGAAAAAAGCCTTTCAGTCCATCAAGTTCATCCTTTTAAGATCTCCTCTGATCTGCAATATGCAGATTAAATATTAATTAATTAGTTGTTAATTAATTATTAATCAATTATTTATTTTGTATTATTAATTAATCCAAAGGAAGGCAAACAGAAAAAAACCAAAGTGAGGCTTAGCCAATCGTTTCAAAGGGAAAAATGAATTAATTCCTTCCTGACCCCAGATACTGGCGATCGGATTTCTCCCTGGATCAATACTGTCTCTGTAATTATCCATGATAACTCTGAATTCCCTTTTTAATTAGAAATAAATCCAGTCCCCTTTTAAAGTTATCTATCGAATCCGCTGTCACCACCTCCTCTGGTAGAGAATTCCACAGATTAACCACCCTTACTGTGAAGAACCCTTTTCTTTCTTTAAGGTGGAATCTTTTTACTTCTTATCTCAAAGGATGTTTTCTTGTCAGTTGAAAACCTCTTGGCACAAAAAGCTCCCTTGACAAATCTTTATACTGACCCTGGATGTATTTTTATAAGGTAATCATATCTCCTCTTAGACGCCTTTTTTCTAGAGAAAATAGGTTTAATTTGGTTAGTCTTTCTTCATGACTTAGCCCCTCCATTCCCCTTATTAGTTTTTTTGCCCTCCTCTGTACCTTTTTCAACTCTGAGCACTGTTACCTAGGTGGTTGTCCACAAGCACTCCCAAATCCCTTTCAATATCTGATACACATACTCCATTAAGATTATAAATTGCAAGGCTATTTTCCCTTCCCAGATGCATAACTTTACATTTATTCGTATTTAAATTCTGTTTAGATGCCCATTCCTCAATTTTATGTAAATCCCTTTGGAGGGAAAGCACATCATTATCTGATTTAATTACCTTGCACAACTTCCTGTCATCAGCACAACTTCGTGTCACCACCTCTAAGTCATTAATAAATATGTTAAAAAGGAGAGGACTGTCATGAATCAGCCAGTGGACATATTGGATTTGGTGTGAACTATGCTGGGGCCATTTTGTGACTGGCAGCGGTGGCCATTTTGGGCTGGGTGGTCTTCCACATGCTGTTGCCATGGGGAGGAACAAAAGGTTTGGGGCCCACTTGTTATGGATATATTGTTGTGTTGTGGTCTAGGGGATAAAGTATTATAAGTTTACCCCTTAGCATATCCCCATCCCTTCCATGTTTAGGCTCATTGTAATGGGTTTCATGTGAGGGAGCTGGTGGGATGTGTTGGTTCTATGTGTGTGAAACATTGTGTGTTGTATTTGTAAATATGAATGTATGGTATTATATTAGTATGTCATTATATTGTAGAGGGGAAGCCATTGAATACAGCCACGCCTCCTTTGTTCCCAAAGGCCTGTTAATCCCATTAGCTAAGTATCCAGCATAGAACTAACAATGGGAAGCTCACAGCTGGAGAGCAGACAGGCAGGCACCCAGAAACAATGGGATGGCCTGAAGGCTTCTCAGCCTTCATAGCATGGGCACAGGAGAGTAAAAGACATGCTTTGCCCTGGAGAGTCAAAACCCAAATTAATTAGTTGGCCTCGCCTAGTGGGCGGACCTGGGAGGGGACTATTGGTTCACACACAGTTCCCCTTCATGATTGGCCAGACGTCATTTGGGGCTGGCTAACGGTAGCCACTTCCCCCATTCTTGTGTGATGTGGTTAAATATGCTGTTCTAAAATAAAACATGGTTCATAATTTTCATCAAGACTTTGTGTGCAGGTGTATTATTGACCCAAGGGCATATGCTGGCAGAGGAGATCGTTTCTGACTTCCTTCCAGGGTTCCCAGCGCACACTACCTTAAGCTGGGACTTATGCTCTTGCATCCGCAAAGAAGGTCCATTGGTCTGAGTCACCCAAATCTTAGGTCTAAAACCTACAGGAGATAAGAGGACTAGGATCCTCTATACTCCATCATCATTGTAGGTTGTGACAAGGACCTAATACTGAACCCTGAGGAACCCCACTTACCACATTAGTCCAATCGGAGTATGTTCCATTTAATACAACCCTTTGCTTCCCGTCTTTAAGCCAGCTCTCAATCCATGAGCAGATATTTACTGCAATTCCTGTATCTCTTAGTTTGCACAATAGTCTCCCATGTGGCACTGTATCAATAGCCTTTGCAAAATCCAAAAAGACTACATCCACCGAGTTGCCTTGATCCAGGTTCCAACTAACCTCCTCATAGAAACTAATTAGACTCATTTGACATGACCTATCCCTCATAAATCCATGTTGACTCTTACTTTATAATCCTGTTCAAATATACTGGTCTATAATTCCCCGGATTTGCTCTTGCTCCCCTTTTAAATATATAGGTATCACATCTGCTTTTCTCCAGTCATCTGGTAGAGACCCTGTGTTGAGTAAATCTTGAAAAATTAAATATAATGGTTGGCTATTACAGAACCCAGTTCCCTTAGTACCCTTGGATGTATTCCATCAGGACCCGGGGCTTTATTAACATTTATTTTTTCCAACCTCTTTTGGATTACTTCCTGTGTTAACCAATTATTTGGCCATAGGTAGTGTAGCCCCATTATGTTGCAGTGTCTCAACCACTGTGTATGTATACTGAAGAAAAGAACCTATTTAGCTCATCTGCCTTTTCCTGGTCACTAATTTTCAGATGGCCTGTGTCACATTGTAATGTTCCTATAGCTTCCTTCTTTGCCTTCTTCCCTTTAATATACTTAAAACATATTTTACGGTCAGTCTTACTCTCTTTTGCAATTAATTTTTCATTTTCTATTTTACTCAGTCTAATAGCGCTTTTGCAAGCCTTGTTGATTTCCTTGTACTCCCTTAAAGCAGTCTCTGCTTATGTGTTTAAATGTTTATACTTCTCAAAGAAGTGCAGTTTTTCTTGTACTACAGTGATCCTTAAAATTGCTGTTTTGCACTCCCTATAAACATTTCTATCTTTTTTAATCTGCAGTTTCTTTCTTGTGTTCACTGCTTGTAGAATAAATATTTTTATCCCAGATTTAACAATGGGGATGTAGCATAAAAATCCCATTTAGAGTTTTTCTTAAATGAATTGTCAGATTTATATGTTTTATTCAGTGACCTTTCAGTTTAAGACAATCACATTGATTCTATGAAAGATATGTTCTACATTTTACATATTTAGTTTTTTTTTTATTACTCTGCATCCAGCAATTAAATTCCTGCTGTTTGCAAAGCAGATCTGTCAGGTGATTTCACAAGGTACAGTGAATTAGAAGTACATTTCCTGGCATTGTTAAAACTGTGATATCTCAGGGGAGATTAACAAAAACACTGTTGGAGATCTTTATTCAAAACATTTTTCCTTTCACCTGTAGAAAATAGAAAGTGTCAGGAATATTTAGTTAATGTGGCATTGAATAATCAGCATAAATTTTTATATTGAAGGTTTTATTATATGCTTTAAAAAAAAATTATATATATAATGGTCCTTTCAGGACAGGGGTGCTACCAGATTTTTCTCGGATGGACTACATACCTCTGCTGGTGCAGCACAACTGGACACAACAATAAAGCAGTTAGACATTTTAAACTTGGTTAACCAAGTTTAAAGATGTTCTATAAATGAGAGTTTAGTTTGTAGAAGTGTGACCATCATTGAGTTTAATTACCACCTCCCCATAGCTTATTGGGGCTGACAGATGTGCTCCCTAATAAAAGAGCTTCAAGTGGCTTCCTCTAGCTTAAGGTATGGAAGGTGATGGGGCCTCTAGCCCGGGTCACCATCAGAAATCTAGGGGCCCAGTACACATGTAATAGTCTCTCTCTCTCTCTCTCTCTCTCTTTCTCTTTCTTTCTTTCTTTCTTTCTTTCTCTCTCTCTCTCTCTCTCTCTTTCTCTCTCTCTCTCTCTCTCTCTCTCTCTCTCTCTCTCTCTCTCTCTCTCTCTTTCTCTTTCTCTTTCTCTTTCTCTTTCTCTTTCCCTTTCCCCCTCTCTCTCTTTCTCTCTCTCTCTTTCCCCCTCTCTCTCTCTCTCTCTTTCCCTCTCTCTCTTTCCCTCTCTCTCTTTCTCTCTTTCCCTCTCTCTCTTTCCCTCTCTCTCTCTTTCTCTCTTTCCCTCTCTCTCTTTCTCTCTTTCCCTCTCTCTCTTTCTCTCTTTCCCTCTCTCTCTTTCTCTCTTTCCCTCTCTCTCTTTCCCTCTCTCTCTCTTTCCCTCTCTTTCCCTCTCTCTCTCTTTCCCTCTCTTTCCCTCTCTTTCCCTCTCTTTCCCTCTCTCTCTCTTTCCCTCTCTTTCCCTCTCTCTCTCTTTCCCTCTCTCTCTTTCTTTCTCCTTTCTCCCCCCAACTGTCTCAGTCACTCCTTTTTTCTATATCTCGCAACCTCCTTCTCCCTCTCAATCTTTTTCTCTTTGCCCCTTAGAACATAACCGAACAAAATGACAACATTAATATACATTTACATCCGATATTCTATCACTTCCACATTATGTCTTCATTCTAGATGATTAAGACTGTTCCCCTTTAATTGTGACAGATGTGACACGCTAATGAGGTTTTTACAAGTCTACCAGATATGAAATAATCATTTTGCGTTTTTAAGCAAGTGTTATTTAATTGTATGTAACTAGCCACTTGCCTGTCAAAAAATGACGGTCAATAAAATTTGAAGTCATGGCAATGCTGTTTGCCACACAATGTGAAGGTTTTTGTACTGTGAGGACCTTCGGCGCTCATTGCAAGCCTCTCCTCTGGTGTACTTTTGCTCCTCTGAGCAGCCTCTTCGCTTAACACAAAGACAAATACATATGTCTATATTTTTGTAAATAATAATCAATTAGTTACTTAATGAATTAATATAGTTTACCTATTCATACTATATCCATGAATCAATAGGCTGAAGAGCTAACAATCTTTTTTCATTTTCCCGCAGCATATAATGTCCAGTTGGACTGTTGCTGGCCTGTGGAGATATTTTTATGAATGTCCCAACTGTGCATTATAAGTAGGCTGCGTGCGCGAGGACAAACCGTTGGTTTATTTGTGTAAATTGCTACTGTAGATGCGTAATGTTGTGATGTGCAAGATCTGAGTGTAAAGTAGCATTGTTGGTCTCGAGTATTTGGCATCATTTGTAGTAGTGTATTTTGTACCTTGTACGTTCCACCTCACTCCCAGACATCCTGGCTGTTTCCCCCGTGCTGCGTGTGATGGGTTTTTTTGTGTGTTTTTCGTGTATTTATTTTGTTTTTCGCATTAGCACATAGCATATATATTTTTTTTTTACAGATGTATTTAGTTAGTGAACTTGAATGCAAAAGACAGGTCTTAAGTAACTAAAAACTTATTTAATAATGTGCTTATATAGAGCCCTATTCAGTTGGGCGAATGGCAATTTAATAAGTTTGTTAGGCAATACCGCGTTTCCTAAGTGTTTGTAGGCAAGTCCTGCGTGTTTCATTGCCTCCACTGCTCGACTCGCTTTGTGAGGCTCGCAGTCATTGAGCACCTTCGTCGCTCATCGGCCAAGTGCTGGGAGTTGTAGTGCCCTAATGGCTCGCATCGCTATGCAAGGCTTGCAGGCGATGAGCACCAAAGGCGCTAATCGCCCAAGAGCTGTGCTTGTTAGTGCCTTAACGTCTCGCCTTGCTCTGCCAGGCTCGAAGGCAATGAGAGCCACGCTACGAGTTTTAGTGCCTTAACGGCTTGCCTCGCTATGGCTCGCCACTGCAGCGCTCATCGCCTAAGTCGTACGCACAACGCAAAGCATGACGACGTCTCATAGTTCGACAATTATAATATGTGATACAATTAATGTCCATTTAGTGGAGTCAGAAAAGGACATATACATACAACAAATGCCATAACAGCTCCTTCTGTCTGTAATATTTTTTTCAATATGGACAAATGTTTCCTATTGTGGGTACATCTTGATACATGATGGGCAAGTGACTTGTGTTTAGTCATTAAATCATATAAAGCATAATGTTGTTAACTGTTTCACAACAATATGAGTATTTGAAGAAAAAAAATGAACACAACTTTTAAAACGAACATCTAAACTTTAGTGTTGCAAACTTCAGAAGATAGGTTCTCTCCACCGCTAGTGGGCTAGTGGGAGAGGATCAGCCCAGAAGGCTGTCCTAATATGAATCTGTCATCTCTAGTTATCACTGCAGATAAATCTAGAGGATAGTGATCTGGCAGATCATTTCCCTCATCTGGATACCTAATAGAGGGTGGACAGTAGCAGCTCTGGTGGTCACTGAAATAGTAAACTTCTATTATAGGTTTCAAAAGCTACATTGAATGTAAGATGTTTTTATTACCAATCTCTTACAGACAAATGAATTTATATTGTTTGACTAGGAAACTAGGGATTTGAGAGGTTTATGAGGTGTATCGGGGCGGGTCTACCGCCGGTGCAGTCAGTGCTTTGCATTGGGGCTCCTGCTCCAGAGGGGCCCCAATGCTGTGTACATCTAAACTTCCCCTTCCCTTACGCATCTCCAGCTTCCCCATCTCTCCCTCTTACTAAACATTGTGTATCCGGGTGTTCAGTAGATGTGTAGCATTACCATGCCAGCACGTCATTAGGCTTGCACTGGAAATCCTGTGTGACATCACTGAGGTGTATATAATATACTTATATATCCACTTGTATGAACTTTATTTTATTAAAAAGTGCTTACAAGCTCTGGTTTTATTGTCTAAAATCATGCAAATAGTACCTACTTGGATACAATCTGAAGCTCATGAAGAAACAGGCTCTGTAATACTGACTGTGCAGAATCAAAGCAGAGATAATTTTATGTATTTTTATGCATTCAGGAACCTAACCAGAGGAGTGGGAAGATTCAGAGAGATTTTAAGAGCGGTAGAAACCAGAACCACACAGAACTTGCGAATGGTGAGTACATTGCTATATTGGTTTATTTATATTTAAAGAACCACCATAGTGCTTGATCTGTCATAACGTTAGAGTAATAGAGGTCCATATCAACATTTTGTTCAATTTCATGTAAGTTAAAAAGTAATCTTTTGGTGAGAATTCTTTAGGCTGAAATGCCTGCAATGCATTCCTTCTCATTATCTGTTTGCTGCACAACTATAATTGCAAAATGCATGGCAGTGAACTCCATACTCTGCTTCAGTTTGTAAAACGTGGGAGGAGCTCTAATCTGAAGATTGCAGAAAATTGTCTTTTTTTTTTTTTCGCTATGAAAGTTCAGTTTGTTTATTGACACACATTGAGAGTTGTTTATTTGCATCTGTATTAGGTAAACTTTATGAATAACTTTGACAGAAACCGACTAGTAAAAAAAATCTCCTAGGACAAATATTTTAGTAAGTGAGAAGGGGAATCTTCAATTCAGTACAATTTGGACCACATCACAGTAAAGATCTCCTAAAAGCCTGTTTAAATACTTTTAGAATTTTTTAAATACAAGTATTTTTCACTGAAAAATCAAATAAAGTAAAATCTGTGTTTTACTGACTGTTCACATGCCAGACCCGCAGCGACAGCTCTGTGTAGTGAGCAAAAGCAATAAACGTTATCCTTTAATAAATCTATCTGTGCAGAGCATGGAATTCTGGAATCGCCTAAACAGGTAAGTTATGGTTTAACTGGTCTGTGCAGACCTGAGTTCAGGGAACAACTGTTATCAATCACTGTCTTCACCTCCATGCTAAGCTATCTGTTATTACTCATTCAACAGCCAGTAGTGCTCAGAGAATTTGTATGTAAACAGACTTAAAACTTAAGATTATTTTTTAGCTGTTATCAGAGTAATTAAAATAAAAAAAACATTTTATCGTACAATCTTCTGCTCTTTCACACCATGAAGCGGACCTACAGCGAGGTTAATGGCATGTCTAAAACCAGACAAAAATCTTATTCTTGCTCAAAATACCAAGAAATGTAATATTTCCATTTCGCAGGGGCACACATATATGCTCATAGTGTGAGTTAACGATTTTGAAGCTTGAGCCTGCTATTATAACACAGCTTCTAAGTATGAGTTGCTAACCCTCCCAAAGACAACATTCATGTCCTTGTGGGACTCGTCCGTATGTGTTGGATCTCCATTTAATCACACCTGGTATCATGATATTTAATGGTTACTTACAGCATATGGACAGCAGGATCGGCTCATCCCTAAGCAAATAGAAGGCACTTAAGCACAATGCAAATAGTTATAGGAAGTGCTCTACACATAAATTATATTAATAAACTAAATAAATCTTCCTACTTTTATTTTTTTAAACAAATAATTGTACCTTTCCTATGCCAGTTCTTTATTGTAGCTTCTCTTTGGAAGGCTATTTTTAAATAACACCTGCTTGATCCATTCAGTCTGCTTTATACAAGCTTTCATTAAATGAAGGCAATTATCTGTTTTGTAGCATCAAACATCAATCTTTCCTCTCTTGAAATGTTTTTTTTTTATATAAAAAAGCTGCAAATTGGAATTATATGAATTTAAATATATTTCCTAATGTTCATATTTTAGATATTAAAATTTTACCATACAAGTCTAACGACTTTGCAGTTTTCATTTTTCTTTAATCGCCATATGAAGTCATATTAAATGATTGAGCCTGGAGTCCAGCTGCACTCTCCTATGTAAATCCTACAGTGTAGCTGTGCTCCTGTCCAGTTCAAGCTTGATTTCAACATGCGCAAACATAAGGATCACTGTGCTAGTAAGAAATATGTTCTCAACCATTTTTGAGCATAGAAAAAGTAAAGCAAGACATCATAGAGAAAAATAATCACACAAAACGGGGATATTTAGTGCTCAGATAAGTTTAATTCTTAAACAAAAATGTGTCAATGTACACTCGGTTGCCACTATATTAGGGTCACCTTTCCAGTACTGTGTAGGACTCCCCAAAACAGCATTCTTTGTGTCATGGATTCAGCAAGGTGCTGGAAACATTGCTTAGAGATTCTGGTCCATGTTGACATGTTTCCATCACACAGTTGCTGCAGATTTGTCAGCTGCACATATCCCGTTATACCACATCGCAAAGGTGCTCTGTTGGGTTAAGATCTGGCAACTGTGTAGACCATTGGACTATACTGAACTCATTTTCTGCTTTGTGGTACAAGCTTGAGATGATATGCGCTTTTTGACATGGAGCGTTATCCTGCTAGAAGTACTCATTAGAAGATGGGCACACTGTGGCCATATAGGGGAGCATATTGTAAGCAACAATACTTGGGTACCCCAAATAATGCCTAATTTGTTTTAATGGGCCTAATATGTGCAAAGAAAACATTCCCCACAACATTACACCACCACCAGCCTGACCTGTATACACCAGGCAGGATGGATCCACGGATTAATGTTTAGGCCAAATTCTCACTCTAGCAGCAGCATATTGCAGCAGATATCAGTGTTCGTCAGACAGGCAACATTTTTCCGGTTTTCAACTGCCCTTTTTTGGTGAGTCTGTGCCCACTGTAGCGTCAGTCTCTTGTTTTTAGGTGACAGGTGGGGACCTTGTATGGTTTTCTGCTGCTGTAGCCCATCCACTTCAAGATTCGGCATCCTGCATGTTCAAAGATGCCCTTCTGCAGACTACTGTTGTAGTGAGAGCGCCTGGCACCAAAAATAATCCCATCATCAAAGTCATTTAGATCCCATTTCTTCCTATTTTAATGTTAGGTCCGATCAGCAACTGAACCTCTTGACCATGACTGCAGGCTTTTATACATTGAGTTGCTGCCAAATGATTGGCTCGTTAGATATTTGCATAAATGTACCTAATAAAATGACCATTGAATTCATATAATGTACATACTATGAGATAGCAATGCTTGATTTTTAGTTCTCCATGTGCTAGGCACATTTAGTGTGTTTTCTTTCTAAGCTTGGCAATTAAGTGCAAGCTGAATTAACCTAACTTTTTTTCTCACTGTATCTCTTAAATGATACTTTTTAATATGGCATTTATTTAAAGGAATATGGAATGATTTCTGTTTATGTTAATATTAAAAACTACTACTTTTAATTTCCATGTCTAAATATCATTTTATTAACAAGTGCTTAAAAGCTCTTCTCTTACTCACTGAATCCTTCCAAATGGTATGCAATTCATGCATTCAATGCCTCTGTAGTACTAGATTTAGCTAGTGTATTTTAATAAAATGTGTAACCCTATATTTCCCTTTTAATACACAATTAGAAATAAAATCCCTGTAGCTTTTAAAACTTATATCTGAGCTTTTATACTGCAGTTTTCAGCACAAGTGCTTTTACACCTTTGGTTTGGTAGCAGTTCTGCCCTGGAGGCTGTCCTAAAATATCTACTAGACTGGTGTGCAGTGACCACTGCGGAAAAGGAGACCGATACAGACTCCTGTCAGGACAGGCTCTTGGATGATCCTCTCACACATGCTGGACACCAAATAGGGGTGGGATAAAAGTGTATCTGCTTGAATCTGCAAAACTCAAGTGTGTGTTTTAAAAACTATTCATGAAATTTGTCCCTATATTGATCTTATTGAAAGTTGGTTATCAAGTTAGTTGTATGATTACCACAGATGATCTAATTGGTTATAACATAAGGAGGGTTAAGCAATGCCTTTACAAGCACATTTATGTGCATATTCAAAAGTAGAATACAGTCATTCTGTATGGGGAAAAAATCCCTTTGTAATGAAGAAAACATCATTTTTTTTAAAGCTTGATATAGAGCATTTTGGAATCAAACATTTATGCTTAGTTTGATGGGAACAAAGCTCTAGTAAAACCTTAGAGTTGCACATACATCCCTGAAGTATGTGTAAGGTTGATCTAGGACTGTATAAGTGTATTATTCTGGCAATTCTGCAGGCTGCAAGGCTGTCTCCTACATGTGGCACAATTGTCCATGTATCCTCTCCTCCCGATCTACAATCTTACAGCAAATGAGTACTAATACTTACATATACTTATTGATCAAACCTCCAAAGACCACCCTTCTACCTATCTTATTTGCTACACCTTCTTATAATATGTCTCAATTTAAAAGACTCATAAACTTAAAATATCCTTGTTTTAAGTTCATCTCTTGAAAATAGGCAAATATTAAAAATGTAACAAACTAATAACAAAACTCCTAATGTATTACTTTTTATGAAATTATACTGTTGAGGAATCTGCCATTTTAGTTTCCAGTGGCCTACTTCCTGAGGTGGTAGGAGACTTTCAATGCAGGGAGGAAGCTATCTGCTCAATAGGAATGTGACAGTAACAACTGCCAGTGCTCTCGTCAGTACTAATGTAAAACTCCTTAGGTTATAAGAACATACCCTGTAGAGGCAGAACTTGCCAGAAGCAGCCTTGGTAAAGAAAATTAACACCTGCAGTAAAGAATTGCCTATAAAAGCTCCTTTTTTCTAAAAAAAAAAAAAACAAACAAAATAAAAAACATTTAGCTTATTATCAAGTTTAATTATTCAAAATATCATATAGAAAACATTGACCATAGTGGTCCTTTAATAGGACAAACCTTGATACGCTGAATGATCACTGTTGCATTCGATCTCTCCCAACTCTCTTCACTGGTCATTGGTCCAAGAAAATTTCTCTGGACACATCTTATGGCAGCTTCATAGGCATTTTGTCTATTTGGCTTAACAAATGTACCGCCTATGGTAACTAAATATAGTAACTGTACAAATGAATTGATTTCTTGTCAGCACTCTTCTCTACATCCTTTGTTGTGTTCCTATGTACCCCTTACCCACCCTACTTTCCTCCTATTCATTCAAATATAGACAGCAGCAAATTAATGCAAAATGTTGCAATTTTATGTTTTAATTTACATTTACTAAAACCCTACTTTCAGAATTACAAACTGAAGAACTACTTTAATATTATGCAAATGATTTTTAGAAAAAAAAAACTTAGTTTTAGGTGGTACAGACAGCTACCTTTTTTGTTTCTGTATATCTGCTTCTACAGGTGGGAAATGGCCATGAATGCAGATGACTATTCAGTTGTTTCTTCGTGAACTTGCTTTCAATAGGACTAATGGAAATCTCCCCAATCTACAAGGGACCCTACCTGTTGAGATACATTGTTCAAATCAGGCAATTGCTGTTTAAGTGAAATATAATTGCATGTATATTTACATGGTTGCAGAGTGTATTGATGATTCGGTGGGTTAGCAGAAGGATCATAATGTGACTTGTGACTGCTCCATGGGTTGCCGTCTTGCCTCTAGCCATTCCAGTTAATGTGTTGTCACCAGATGGGCAGTGGCTTACGAACAGGTGCTTTGGCGTCCTCCCAGGTTCCAGTGGGTCATATTTTTGGGAAAGGCTGATTACAGTTTCCTCCGCTCTATGGAACGATCCTGGGTAATTGTTCATCTTGTTTCACTGCACAGGGAGGGAACCAGTCAGCTGTCTGACAAACCACAAATTATTTAAACTACCATAAATGGACAATTGTGCCATGTCAGAATGAGAAAACTAAACATTTAATTCCCGTGGAATACAGAGCATATCATGTGTCTGTGGTAGTGTTTACAGCACATGGTTATAGTTACTGTCATTATTTTATATTTTAATGTTTAATCCATTATCCAGAAATCTCACACTTCACTTTGTGTTTAGACTGGTGGTCACTAACCCTTTCATTGCCTTATAGGGTCTATAACACATTTAAAAACAAATAAGGCCCTTCAAGTGAAATAGGTTGCCCACCACTGTTTTATTTAAAGGCATATTTAAGTTTGATGGATTATGAATACATCTGCTATAGGAGAATCAGTATTGTATGCAAACATTTTTTGCATGAAAAAATCCCAAAATACAGTTAACATTAACAAACTTACCCTGACGTTTGCAACCTTCTTCGGTTTTCTGCCACTTGTTTTTTAGAAGGAATGCACTTTAAAAACCTTAACTATATTAGCATAAAATTAATAATTTGTTTTGGCCAATCACAGAAAGCTATAACTATAACATTGTTTCAATACTGTGAAGTCAGTTTGCAGCAAAGCATCATGGGATGTGTAGTCTTGTTTCACCCTCCACAAGGAAACAAGGAGGAGCTCAGGCATTGTGGTGTGGATATTTGCATTGTTGGCTTGAAGGTTAGTATAGGGTTAAAAAGACATACCCAAATGCAGAGTTTGTATTGGTAGGTACCAAATGCCTATGTAGGCAGCTGAGAGGGTGTGCAAACTATTATTTTTTTAAATAAGCTAAATCTGCATAGAATGACTCCATGTAAAGTGTGTTTCTAATGTAAGTCATATTTGTTAGATTCGAAGAACTTAAAAATAGGGAAACTTTTGTATACCCGTAATAACTGATTAGCAATAAAATCAGCATTTGAAGAAAATAAATTCAGCGCATGTTAAGTCTTACATCTGAATTTTAGCACTTCTTCAGAATAGCTTCTCTCCAGTTGTCCAGGCGGTGGGAGAGGATCTACCCAGGAGCCTACCTCCTTTTCTGCAGTAACAAGTGCACCAAACCCTATACTGTCCTAGTAGGAATTTGAGGACTTATCAGTTGCTAAATAAACAAACGAAACCATATTGTATGAGTGGTCTTGTATTGAGACATCAACAGTTAGCTAAATATTTTTAGAAGATTAAGATACCGCCTTAAGGATGCTGGCTTGAAGACCAGTTGTGGGTGTGTTCATCTAATTTGTATTATCTATGTAAGACTGGAGTAATGGAGTGAGGAGCAAGAGGGATTTGTATTTATTATTTTTAGTTATTTGTGGGTTTTCAGATAACAACATTTCAAGAAGGGAATTTGTGTACACCTCTCCTTTAAACTGCTTGGCTATAGATTAATCGTGTTAAATTATTTCTCTTTTGCAGACCATAGCCAGGCAGTTGGCTGAAATACTGCTCCGTGGTATGTGTGAGCAGAGTTACTGGAATCCTTTGGAAGAACCACCCAACCAGTCACCCTTGGATGACCCACTATGCCAGGAAATTGGAACAAAAAGATATGCACTAAGCAGGAGACCCAAGGTCTACATGGGTGAGAAGTATGTGACCCTTCTTATGTAATCTTCGTATTTAATGACCATGCTAACTTCATATTTCAGGATCCTGTTTGGGGTGCAATGTCAATTTAAATAGCAAAGGTTTCAAATATGGCATATTTAAAAAAAAATAGCCAATAAATATTGAATTTATTGAATGTTAGTTAACTGTGAGAAAATATTTTAGCAAAGTAACATTGCAGTTTACCATTTTGAGCAGATAACCATCCTTCCTGATCCACCCACATTATCTAAATCAACATTATCTTTGTTAATGAGAGATCATTGCATTTAAGTATGAATGTGTTGTTTTCAGCTCAATTGATTGCACAAAAAGATATGAGGCTCGCCTAGACCCAGGTAAAACATCACACAGTAAAGGAGCTTATCAATTATTAAGTGCAAAATATTTCAATCTTTGTGGGGGGTGAATCAGAAAGGATGTGTAACAGCTCAAAATAGCGAATAGAGAATGCGATTTTAAATGTTAAATAAAATTCAATTGATAAAGTACTTATTACCTGTAGTTTTAAAATTACACCAAATTTGCAATCTCTGCTGTCTTTTTATATATTTAGATATACAATTTGCATTTTCACAGAGAACATTGAATAAAGCACCTTTTAAAGTGACACCACAAATTTCCTGTTTGCCATAGCGAAAAGGACACACATATAAATGTAACTGCAAGTGTTTGTAAACAAACATAGTGTAATTTTTATTTGCATATTTGGTATTTTAAGCCTAAATGTTATAAAAGGTTCTTCCTCTCAGTTAATTAATCAGGTAAGATAAATTAATTTGCCATCACAGTGCATGATTATAAGGACTAAGAGCATGACAGTTGGAATAAATAAAAATATTGATAACACCCAAAAGTGTATTTGACCACTGCAATTTAATCAAGTGGACCTGCTCTTCTTATCACCTCCACTGTGAGAGGAAATTAATGGTCCTCAATAAAGAGGAAAGATCTTTTTACGCTTAAAATACATGACTTTCAGCTCTGTTATCTAACCTTTCAGAATATTTAATATGCAATTAGATTTATTTTATCTCTCTAATTACTGGGGGCTTTACACTGTCATTTTAAACTTGGGTAATGTTTTTTTTATTATTAAAAGCAATTTTGCTAAAAGTAGCCAGGAGACTAAAACTGATGCATCCTCCCCCACCCTGTAGTGCAAATGTTTGGTTTTGGCAAAAGAATGAGAGGCATCAATGGCTAACCTTGATTTCTCTGCAGAATAAAAGTGCTTCCTTGAGCTGTCATGTAAATTATCTCAATAACAAACTTAATAACTCAAAGAAAGTAACAGAAACAAATAAAAAATACCATGGAGGGAGAGGGCGGGGGATAGCTTTTGGCATTCTTAATACGTTTGAGCCTCATTCAATTCAAGCTAAATAAATTACTTTTATATGTAAAAGTGTAAAAATGAATGGGGAAGCAGGGCTAATATTATGAGTGGGGTTAATCATAATCATGCTGAGGGAGGGATAGAATAGCTAGGGAAAGTTACTGAGCACTTTTTAGTGATGTAACATTACAAAATGGAGAATTCAATGGAGCCCATGTTTGTTTGTATACTCTATACTGATGTAAATAATCGTTATTTTTTTAAGTTAATAACCTGAATGTCTGTGGTCGTCTATCATATTTTTCTCTCCAATTAGGTGATCAGGGGGTTGGGCACACCCTCTCCCACACCCTGGACACCTGATGTAGTATAGTGAAGAAACTCTTCTAGTCCCTAAAACACTAAACAAGCTACATTGAATCAGTTTTTTTTTTCTAATTAGTTATGAAATACACAAATGAAACCTTGTTGTATGACAACTTCGGTGGCCCTTAAGTTTTTTGGAGATCTCTATCCCTTTACGAGCAGTAGCAGCACAATGTACTATTACTCAGAGCTCCAAATCACATATATAGTTGTGAGCGTACGAGTTGTTGCTAACGCTGCGGGCTCGCGTAGCGAGCCCGCGGCCCTCGCGACGCGAGGGCCGCGACTCGCGTAGCGAGCTGCGGCCCTCGCAGCGAGCCGAGGCCCTCGCAAAGCGAGGGCACTGCCCGAGGGTCTCAGTTGCTGGCATGGAGCGCCGTAGGCGCTCCATGCCAGCAGCTGAGGACCTCGCAAAGCGAGGGCCGCAGTTGCTGGCATGGAGCGCCAAAGGCGCTCCATGCCAGCAACTGCGACCCTCGCAAACTTCACGTCGCAACCCAAACACTACGACACACACATTACGACACTCGCAAACAACATACGACACACGTTCACACACATTACGGACTCGCAACACTCGGACGCAACTCGCGAACATTACAAAATGTAAAACACAATACATACACACACCACATACATAAAAAACTTACCTACACCAAGAGGGAGCACCCAGCACCTCAAAAATACAACTTACACCTCGATTTAACTCGAAATAAAACAGTTTAGAGACTAAAAAAAAATCGAAGCGAGAGAAAAAATGGCCGCTGAACAAAACGAAAACGAGGCTACAGCACTCTAAACTCGCAAAACACCACAAGAAACTCGCAAAACACCGCAAAACACCTACGGATATTCCGATACAAACGTATACCACACATTACTCGCCATTTTACGCCAATGCGGAAGTACACGACTACGCTAACGGTTTGGTCTCGCGCACGCACAGTGTTACACTGCACACATTCATCACGCTTACACAGCAGATCCACACCACTAATGCTGCAGCAACATCAAAACACATTCACAGCTCTTCCACACAATGCTTTAAAATAGCTAAAGTATATTCATTTATTAATGTATTATATATTTCATTATTACACACTAAACAGCATTAGCTACCTTACAATTTCATTGCCGTCATTTTTTGACGGGCAATTCGCTAGTCAAGTAATAATAGAGACGGCATTGCTGAATTGTTATGTGACATTGACAGATTTTAGGAGCTCTTCCAATGCTTCCCCATACAAGGCACATTCCCCAGTGCAGCTGCCTTTTAATCCCTCTAATCCAGACAGGTTTGAAATTGTAATTAAACTGGAGTTAAAAGAAAAGTGAATGAAATACCACAAACAGATAATGAGTTTTGATTAGCATCAAACCTGATTTTCTTATGGTATCCATGCAAAATATTTCTTTCTTTCTTTCTTTCTTTTTTTTTTTTCTTTCTCTCTTTTTCTTTCTTTCTTACTCTTTCTCTCTTTCTTCAGTTTGGGTGCTTGTCCTTACCAGCCATTTGGCATTAATTCCGCTGCATTACAGTGCCTTCCAAAAGTATTCACCACCCTTGACTTTTTACCTATTTTGTTACATTACAGCCTTAAGTTCAATGTTTTGTTAATGTGAATTTTATGTGATGGATCAGAACACAATAGTCTAAGTTGGTGAAGTGAAATGAGAAAAATATATACATAAAACTATTTTTTAGAAATAGAAAACAGAAAATTTACATGTGCATATTTATTCACCCCCTTTGTTATGAAGCCCATAAAAAGCTCTGGTGCAACCAATTACCTTCAGAAGTCACATAATTAGTGAAATGATGTCCACCTGTGAGCAATCTAAGCGTTGCATGATCTGTCATTACATATACACACCTTTTTTGAAAGGCTCCAGAGGCTGCAACACCTAAGCAAGAGGCACCACTAACCAAACACTGCCATGAAGACCAAGGAACTCTCCAAACAAGTAAGGGACAATGTTGTTGAGAAGTACAAGTCAGGGTTAGGTTATAAAAAAATATCCAAATCTTTGATGATCCCCAGGAGCACCATCAAATCTATCATAACCAAATGTAAACAACATGGCACAACAGCAAACCTGCCCAGAGATGGCCTCCCACCAAAACTCACGGACTGGGCAAGGAGGGCATTAATCAGAGAGGCAGCACAGAGACCTAAGGTAACCCTGGAGGAGCTGCAGAGTTCCACAGCAGAGACTGGAGTATCTGTACATAGGATGACAAAAAGCTGTATGCTCCATAGAGTTGGGCTTTATGGCAGAGTGGCCCGAAGAAATACATAATTTTCAGCAAAAAACAAAATGGCACGTTTTGAGTTTGCGAAAAGGCATGTGGGAGACTCCCAAAATGTATGGAGGAAGGTGCTCTGGCCTGATGAGACTAAAATTTAACTTTCCGGCCATCAAAGAAAACGTTATGTCTGGCGCAAACCCAACACATATCATCACCCAAAGAACACCATCCCCACAGTGAAACATAGTAGTGGCAGCATCATGTTGTGGGGATGTTTTTCAGCAGCCGGGACTGGGAAACTGGTCAGAGTTGAGGGAAAGATGGATGGTGCTAAATACAGGGATATTCTTGAGCAAAACCTGTACCACTCTGTGCGTGATCTGAGGCTAGGATCTGAGTTCACCTTCCAGCAGGACAATGACCCCAAACACACTGCTAAAGCAACACTTGAGTGGTTTAAGGGGAAACATGTAAATGTTTTGGAATGGCCTAGTCAAAATGCAGACCTCAATCCAATAGAAAATCTGTGGTCAGACTTAAAGATTGCTGTTTACAAGCGTTAACCATCCAACTTGAAGGAGCTGGAGCAGTTTGGCAAGGAGGAATGGGTCAGTGGTAAGATGTGGCAAGCTCATAGAGACTTATCCAAAGCGACTTGGAGCTGTGATTGCTGCAAAAGGTGGCTCTACAAAGTATTGGCTTTAGGGGGGTGAATAGTTATGCACATTGACTTTTTCTGTTATTTTGTCCTATTTGTTGCTTGCTTCACAATAATAAAAACAAAAACCATCTTCAAAGTTGTGGGCATGTTCTGTAAATTAAATGATGCAAATCCTCAAACAATCCATGTTAATTCCAAGTTGTGAGTCAACAGAACACTAAAAATGCCAAGGGGGTGAATACGTTTGCACATCTCTTAGGCAGACATATGTAACTGCAAGAGCTATCTTGGCCAACATATACACATTCATAGCAATGGGTTGATCAAGAAAGAAAAAAAGAAAACTATTCAGCACAGTAACATATTTTTTAGAAAAAAAGAATGGGGCACATTTTCAAATAACCTTGTTTTACAGCAAATAAATAGGCATTGTGTGGATTTAATTTTAATTTTTTTAATTTTTTATTTGTCTTTCAGCATTTTTTGTCCACAAGAAAATACAGAAGAGGCTCTTTTACTTCTGCTTATCAGTGAATCCATGGTATGATGCCATTATATGTTTTTTTTTTTTTTTTTTTTAAGAATATTAAACTTATTTGTAGGCGTTGATGTAGGACACCTTAAAATTCCATTACTTGTGCCCTTCACAGGGAGAAATATCCTGTAGTGTATCAGTCTGGTCTCACTCAGTAGAGTGATCCAGCCCCGAAAAACAAAAGAATGTCTGTTGGGCCACGACAGTGAGGTATTGCTGCACTCTAAGGCACAGTGAGCAAGGTTTCCTGGTCCTGAACCCCCTATCACACTTAGGGTCACAAAACCCCTAAGGGCTAATTTGCATATGCAAAAATAAAGACTCCTTGCTCATTGGGCATTATGTAGTGCAGATACACCTCAGTTACTATAGGCCCAAGGAAGGCTGTTGAGGGGAGAATTGCCTTGTATTTCTGCACTCTATTGAGTGAGACCAGACTGATATACTTCAGGATATTTCTCTCTGTGAAGGGCGCAAGTGAGATAAAACTGGCTGGCAACCAGACCTATAGAGAACAATCCTGCCTAGGTGTTGTGCATTATCAGATTGGAGGAGCATCCAGACGTGGACTCCTTGCTCACTGTGCCTTAGGGAGCACAGCTGTACCTCACTCACAAGGCTCAAGAGAGGCCTCCGCGTATGTTTCGTAAGGTAAGGTTTCCATCATATCAGCCTTCTGCCTTCTATCCGCTAACCTATACTATACTGAAGTTTTTAAAGATCTCTTTTTCTGTTGCCAGCTCCTCTTCATTAAGCAGCACTGGCAGATACTGATGAAAAGTCTGGTGCTTGTGCAATATCCTTCCTCTGTGTTTGCCTCTCTTTCCTACATTATAAATCCACGTGACTTTCCCAGGTAGGGAGCTATGAGAGCTTGCAATGCGTCTCTCTCCCAGATCGAGGCCTTCCCATTGGCAACACACAGGAGCTCACAACAGCTGTCACTGCATCTGTCGCCTGGTTCCCAGCCAGCTTGTTTAATGGAGATGCTTGTTTATTGGAGTGGGGAGTGAGCAGATATGCTGACAGTGCTCTGTTTAACCTGTTCTCTGGCAGAATGGCATCAGCCGAGAAAACGGTTAGAGATCCTGTTATATAAAGAACAATAAACAATGGATTAGCCGCCACTTTAAATCGTTCTTGAGACATTTGTATGCTAAATTGTAGGTACCCCTGGCCAAATTGCATTTTTTTTTATTTGAAGTGAAAAGCAGCAAACATTACATAAATTGTCTGCAAATGCTAATTCAGAGATCATATATACTCGAGTATAAGCCGAGGCACCTATTTTACCACACAATACTGGGAAAACTTAGTGACTCGAGTATAAGCCGAGGGTAGGAAATGTGCTGCCCCCTGTGTCCCCCTCTTGTGTGCCCTCTGCGCCCCTTTCTTGTGTGCCCTCTGCGCCCCTTTCTTGTTTGCCCTCTGCGCCCCTTTCTTGTGTGCCCTCTGCGCCCCTTTCTTGTGTGCCCTCTGCGCCCCTTTCTTGTGTGCCCTCTGCGCCCCTTTCTTGTGTGCCCTCTGCGCCCCTTTCTTGTGTGCCCTCTGCGCCCCTTTCTTGTGTGCCCTCTGCGCCCCTTTCTTGTGTGCCCTCTGCGCCCCTTTCTTGTGTGCCCTCTGCGCCCCTTTCTTGTGTGCCCTCTGCGCCCCTTTCTTGTGTGCCCTCTGCGCCCCTTTCTTGTGTGCCCTCTGCGCCCCTTTCTTGTGTGCCCTCTGCGCCCCTTTCTTGTGTGCCCTCTCTGCCCCTTTCTTGTGTGCCCTCTCTGCCCCTTTCTTGTGTCCCCCCTCTCTCTCCCCTGTGTCTCTCCCCCCCCCTCTCTCCCCTGTGTCTCTCCCCCCCTCTCTCTTCCCCCTCTCCATCCCCTGTGTCTCTTCCCCCCTCTCCATCCCCCGTGTCTCTTCCCCCCTCTCCATCCCCCGTGTCTCTTCCCCCCTCTCCATCCCCCGTGTCTCTTCCCCCCTCTCCATCCCCCGTGTCTCTTCCCCCCTATCCATCCCCTGTGTCTCTTCCCCCCTATCCATCCCCTGTGTCTCTTCCCCCCTATCCATCCCCTGTGTCTCTTCCCCCCTATCCATCCCCTGTGTCTCTTCCCCCCTATCCATCCCCTGTGTCTCTTTCCCCTCTCCCTCCCCTGTGTCTCTTCCCCCTCTCTCTCCCCTGTGTCTCTCCCCCCTCTCTCCCCCCTGTGTCTCTCCCCCCTCTCTCTCCCCTGTGTCTCTCCCCCCTCTCCATCCCCTGTGTCTCTTCCCCCCTCTCCATCCCCTGTGTCTCTTCCCCCCTCTCCATCCCCTCATCAACCCCCGTCCTCAACCCCCCTCCTCATCCTCAGCATATGCCGGAAGTAGCGCGGAGGTGCAGCTGCTGCAGATGGAAGCTAAGTGAGGGAAAGGGGGGTGGTAATTAGATGGGTAAAGTGAGGAGGGGGTTTAGGGTGAGGAGAGAGGGGTTTAGGATGAGGAGAGGGGGGTTTAGGATGAGGAGAGAGGGGTTTAGGATGAGGAGGGGGGGGTTTAGGATGAGGAGAGAGGGGTTTAGGATGAGGAGAGGGGGGTTTAGGATGAGGAGAGGGGGGTTTAGGATCATAAGGGGGGGAAGAGAACCACGGGGGGTTCTCAAAGGGCTGAAAAACTCGGCTTTTCTCCAGTGTGTATGTGTGTGTGTGTATATGTATATGTATATGTATATATATATATATATATATATATATATATATATAAATGTGTATATAAATGTATATATGCATATATATATATATATATTTATTTATTTTTATAAATCCTACTTATTACACAATTCTTTCTAAATAGTACCCTATCCTAATTTTTGCAAACCTTAGTGCTCTATTTTAGGAATTGCCATGGTAACTGATGTGTGCACACTGCCCTTTAACTATGCTATTCATGTATGTAAAAATAAAGAGAGATTTGTTCTACGATGAAAAAAAGATCGTCCTCTACTGCCTAGGGTCATACCTGGTAAATCTGGAACACAATTATTTATTTTTTATTTTTTCCTATAAAGAAATGTGTCTTGAAATAGTTACAAAGTAGCTGAAATTCAAAAGGCGCCTAGGTCTAAATACAGGGTAGTCAATATTCTGTCCTGGTTTCGAATATGGACCATTGACTACCTTCTTCTGGACTTCCATTTCATTATTAAATTTACTAAAAATCTTTTGTAATGTTTCAAATAATTAAACTATTTGTTAAATAGCAGCTACCATTTAGATTTCTATGAAATGTAAACTATCTCCCTGTGCTCTTTTAATTGCCTTTTATAAAATATCTGTGTGCGCCTCCGTATCAAAATTACAGATTTTGACTTCATTTTCACAAATACAATTAGACTTTGAAAATTGACTGTCCCTGTTTTTTTGTTTTTTTTTCATCATAAAGGGACACAGTGGATGTTCAATATATTGAATAACTTAAATCTATAGGTAATTATAAGTATGTTATTAAAATAATGTTTGTTATAGTACACACTCGATTTTGCAATTTTTACCTGTAAATTCACCTTTTTGATCCTCCAACAAGCAAAGATGAATATCTCATTCTAATAGGGATATGAAAAGACAGAGCATGGTCAGACCTCAAGTAAAGTTGGCTGATATGATTAATCATTTTTTTTAAAGAAATAGTCTCTACTGTATGACTAGATCATTAGGTTTCTGTCATGTCACCTCTCTCTCCTCCAATGTATGAATTCCATTATGAAGTCAAAATGTTTCATATTTTCACATGACTTCTTCACTCCTTGATACCTGATAGCTAATTAAATGCTGGGGGGGAAATGCACTGATGTTTTTCATAAGGAAGGATGTATCTCATCTGTTCAGTTACTACAGTATTTGTGTCATTCAGACTAGCCATTTAGGCTCATTTGTGGCCGAAACTCCTTTAGATGTAGAAAAAGCATTGCATGTATCAAGATTATCTTCTGACAAATCAATAAGCACACAGGCTATAATAATATACTAAATGTACATAAAAATTAGATCATAGTTTTGGTGTAAGAAGTTTAATCATTGGCAGAAAGTCAAATAGTTACCTCTAAAATGTGATATAGTTGTTGGGTTAATTATATTTCAAGCTTTTCTATATATGTGATTGTGTTTTAGGCTAACAGGGATGCAGTGTTGAGCAGAATCCCAGAACACAAGAACGATCGAATTATAAGTCTACAGAGCGCTTCTGTAGTGTATGATCTGTTGACTATAGCGCTGGGAAGAAGAGGTCAGTACGAGATGCTCTCAGAGGTATGTATAAGTCAAGATGTTGTTACCCCAGTACTAAAAGTCTGCTTCACCTGATTTGGACATAGCCTTGGATTAGGGCACTGCGCCAGAAACCCACTCACAGACAGCTATTCTGCCTTTTAAATGGGGGTCACATGTGCGAAGTGTTCTCTTGCAACTGTGAAATGGCGCTGGAGAGAGTTCTCAGACCAGATACCAAGTAAGCTATGGTGGGTTGAAAGGTGAAATGCTTTACTGTATATACAGTGAGAAAAGAAGAAAACATTCTGAGTTCACCTACGTGTACGAAGTAGGTTAGAAATCCTTATTAAGGATTCTGGGTAGTGTTATGCAAATGAGGCTCAACATTAAACAACCTCATACAGGCTTTTTCATTTCTTACTGTATATATAGGGAAGGGTATTTCATTCAGCTTTATACACACCGTAACAAACTTCATGTTTAAAAAAAAATAAAGATGTGTTTGCATTTATTGCCCATCTCTCTGTTGTGCGCTCATTTTGAGCCCTATACATTTTAATATTGCTAAACTGTGGAACTTTCTACACTGGAGGATGGACCACCTGGGGAACTCTATCGGTTACTGAAAATACATTCTGTGAGTCACACAGAGAGTGTTGAATCCCCCGCGGAGTTAAACGTGTTCTCCAGCTCTGTGAATAGAGCATTCTGTGCAGCTACAAGTTTTCTGTGCCTTGTTTTGACATGGAAATAGTATCAGAAGATTGGAAACTGTGTGCTAGCAAAAAATTGGAGGAACAGAACAAAGAAACGAGGAGGTGCTTTGTAGTTTGCATTTTACAAGCTTATTACTGGGGCTGACACTTCTGGGCTGTGGTGTGGGCAAAGTTTATGCTGAAACATTTGGATTTGCTCTTGCAAATTCATAGAAAATATATTTATACAAAGCATTACTGCTTAAAAGTTATGTAGCCAGTCAGGACATGTACAAACCCAATTCAGTCACTCTGGGCCTGTACATATACAATATCCATTCAATATCTGTACAGAGGCAGTGCAGTCATTCACTACATGTACAGAGCCAATCCAGCCAACCAATACCTGTACAGACCCTAACTGGCTGCTTGGCACCTCTACAAAACAAATCTTGATATTTGGTGCTTGCACAGAGCCAATCCAGCCATTTGGCGCCTGGGTATTCAGCTATCCACATCTGTACAGTCAATCCAGCTGCAGGAAAGACTGTTTAGCTATGTATCTACCTTCAATTTTAAAATATGCAGCGATTAAATGCAATGGGAGTGTATTTGGTCCGGAAGGTATTTAGAGAAGCAACGCAGTATAAGAGAAGCTAGTTATGTCTGCCCCAGCTAATAAAATCCACCAGAAGCTGCTGCAGAATGTGTCAGTTTCACAGTTCTGCTGGGGATCTATTTCTGAGTTGTTTTATAAACCAAATTCGCAGAGCTCTGCTCTCTAGAGCAAACATGTACAAACAGATATAATAATTTGGGCTGAGCTAACATCCTCTTCATGGGCATATAAATTACAGGTCAGTCTGTTTCATTACTCTACCACACTAAATGTGTACCTTCAGAAGATTGATGCCGGCCCCTTGAACTATGCTGAACTCTGTAGCCCCATATTTAAACTTAAAAAGCAGATACGAATCCACATTTTTACACATTAGCCCTAAATCTTCTACCTTCCAATCGTGACCACTTGTTCTTGCACTACTTTTTGTCTGAAAGATTCTTCTCTCCTAACCACATATATAAATCTCAGCAGTGCGGGGTTGCCAAAAAACTTTGGTAATGCAATGGTAAAACTGCTGCGAACCTCGCAAAGCAAGGGCCGCTATTGCGGCCAGGCAATGAGGGCCAAAGGCGCTCTTTGTGCTGGTGGAGATGAGCGCCATAGGCGCTCATCCCTACGACCCCATACGACTGAGGCGCACACTGTGCTGGTTGAGATGAGCGTCATAGGCGCTCATCCCTATGACCTGTGGGACTACACATCAACAGAAATCTCAATTACACAATTAATAATGCAAGTCCCGTAGCACTTTGAAAAAATACAGTGGAAAAATTACGGCCCGTAACACTTTGCAAAAAGGAAAAATACGAAGTTAACAGCCGAACCACGCACACTCAAAGGAAAAAAACATCACACACATCACGGGGGGACAGCCAGGACGTCTGGGAGTTAGGTTGCACAACAATTTTAACACAATTTGCTGACTTTCGACTCTCGAAAATCGCCTAAGCAACAAAAAAAAGGAGGACAAAAAAAACAAAAACGAGGCTACAGGACCTCTAACCACGCAAAACACAGCAAGGCACATAAGACTTTTATCCAGGAAAGTACGGGGTACAAAATACACTAATAGGAAATGCGGAAAATGCTCCAGACCCAAAAAACACATACACAATTGCAGCCATTTTACAACACAAACTTGCAACTAATAACATTACCATTCTAAAATGGCGCTTTACACAACTAAACAAATGGTTTGCCCTTGCGCACGCAGCCTATTTTTAATGCACACTTGCCACATTGCTGACATTTACACCTCAGGTCAGCAACAATCCAAATGTACATTGTATGCTGCAGGAAAATCAAAACAGATTGTTAGCTCTTCAGGATATTGATTGCTGGATATATTAATTACAAATAGGTAAAGTATATTAATTTATTATTTAATTAATTATTAAAAAATATCTTTTTATATATATATATATATATATATATATCACATATTATAATAGTCAAACTACGAATCGTCACGCTTTGCGAGCTTGCCCGGACCTCTGCAAGAAAAGTTACACCTCAATTTAAGTCCCCTAAGCAAGAGAAAAAATGTCCGCCGAAAAAAAACGAAAACGAGGCTACAGGACCCTAAACAGCACCAAGCACATACGGCTTTTCCAAAATGCCGTACAAGGTAAAGATACACTTTTACTGAGGACGGAAAATCATACACGCAGGCGTAACACATACACATTCGCGCCATTCCTCAATGCGGAAGTACCCAGCTACATTGCGGCTTTACCTCGCGCACGCACCACATTTACACTACACACTGCACACATTGCTGACACTTACACCTGACCTCCAGAACCATGCAAAACTACAGTGGATGCTGCAGCAACATAGAAACAGATTGTCACCTCTTCAGCACAATGCTTACTGCATATATTACTTAAGAATAGGGAAAGTATATTAATTTATTCATTATTTCATTGGCATACAACAATACATATACACAAAAAAAACCTCTAATAACAAACAAACCCCCCCCCAAAAAAAGCGCTCATTGCGAGGCATGCGTTGAGCACCGAAGGTCCTCACGCTAAAAAATGGATAAAACAACATTACCTGACTTACGATTTCATGGCCGTCATTTTTTGACGGGCAAGTCGCTACGATTTCATGGCCGTCGTTTTTTGACGAGCAAGTCGCTAGCACAATGCTTATTGCATATATTACTTAAGAATAGGTAAAGTATATTCATTTATTAATTTATTCATTATTTCATTGGCATACAACAATACATATACACAAAAAAAAAACCTCTAATAACAAACAAACAAAAAAAAAACAGCCGAGCCATGAGCGCCGAAGGTCCTCACGCTAAAAAATGGATAAAACAACATTACCTGACTTACGATTTCATGGCCGTCATTTTTTGATGGGCAAGTCGCTAGTGTGTGTGTGTGTATATATATATATATATATATATATATATATATATATATATATATATATATATATATATATATATATATATATATACACTAGCGACTTGCCCGTCAAAAAATGACGGCCATGAAATCGTAAGTCAGGTAATGTTGCTTTATCCATTTTTGGGCGTGAGGACCTTCGGCGCTCATCGCATGCCTCACAATGAGTGCCTTCAGGCGCTCATTGCGCGGCTGTTTTTTTTTTGTTTGTTTGTTTGTTATTAGAGTTTTAAATTTTTTTTTTGTGTATATGTATTGTTGAATGCCAATGAAATAATGAATGAATTAATAAATGAGTATACTTTACCTATTCTTAAGTAATATATGCAGTAAGCATTGTGCTGATATTTATATACAGTGGATATAAAAAGTCTACACACCCCTGTTAAAATGTCAGGTTTCTATGCTGTAAAAAAATTAGACAAAGATAAATCATTTCAGAACTTTTTCCACCTTTTAATGTGACCTATAAACTGTACAACTCAATTGAAAAACACACTGAAATCTTTTAGGTGGATGGAAGAAAAATAAAAATAATGTGGTTGCATAAGTCTGCACACCCTCTTATAACTGGGGATGTAGCTGTGTTCAGAATTAAGCAATCGCATTCCAAATCGTGTTAAATAGAAGTCAGCAAACACCTGCCATCATTTAAAGTGCCTCTGATTAACCCCAAATAAAGTTCAGCTGCTCTAGTTGGTCTTTCCTGAAATGTTCTTAGTCTCATCCCACAGCAAAAGCCATGGTCCACAGAGAGCTTCCAAAGCATCAGAGGGATCTCATTGTTAAAAGGTATCAATCAGGAGAAGGGTACAAAAGATTTTCCAAGGCATTAGATATACCATGGAACACAGTGAAGACAGTCATCATCAAGTGGAGAAAATATGGCACAACAATGACATTACCAAGAACTGGAGCTCCCTCCAAAATTGATGAAACAACGAGAAGATAACTGGTCTGGGAGGCTACCAAGAGGCCTACAGCAACATTAAAGGAGCTGCAGGAACATCTGGCAAGTACTGGCTGTGTGGTACATGTGACAACAATCTCCCGTATTCTTCATATGTATGGGCTATGGGGTAGAGTGGCAAGATGAAATCCTTTTCTTACAAAGAAAAACATCCAAGCCAGGCTACATTTTGCAAAAACACTTCTGAAGTCTCCCAAAAGCATGTGGGAAAAGGTGTTATGGTCTGATGAAACCAAGGTTGAACTTTTTGGCAATAATTCCAAAAGATATGTTTGGCGCAAAAACAACACTGTACATCACCAAAAGAACACCATACCCACAGTGAAGCATGGTGGTGGCAGCATCATGCTCTGGGGCTGTTTTTCTTCAGCTGGAACTAAGGCCTTAGTTAAGATAGAGGGAATTATGAACAGTTCCAAATACCAGTCAATATTGGCACAAAACCTTCAGGCTTCTGCTAGAAAGCTGAACATGAAGAGGAACTTCATCTTTCAGCATGACAACGACCCAAAGCATACATCCAAATCAACAAAGGAATGGCTTCACCAGAAGAAGATTAAAGTTTTGGATTGGCCCAGTCAGAGCCCAGACCTGAATCCGATTGAAAATCTGTGGAGTGATCTGAAGAGGGCTGTGCACAGGAGATGTCCTCGCAATCTGACAGATTTGGAGTGTTTTTGCAAAGAAGAGTGGGCAAATGTTGCCAAGTCAAAATGTGCCATGCTGATAGACTCATACCCAAAAAGACTGAGTTCTGTAATAAAATCAAAAGGTGCTTCAACAAAGTATTAGTTTAAGGGTTTGCATACTTGTGCAACCATATTATTTTAGTTTTATATCTTTTCTTCCCTTTACCTAAAAGATTTCAGTTTGTTTTTCAATTGAGTTGCACAGTTTATAGGTCATATTAAAGGTGGAAAAAGTTCTGAAATGGTTTATCTTTGTCTCATTTTTTTACAGCACAGAAACCTGACATTTTAACAGGGGTGTGTAGACTTTTTATATCCACTGTATGTGTGTGTGTGTGTGTGTGTGTGTGTGTATGTATATATGTATATGTATATATATATATATATATATATATATATATATATATATATATATATATATAGCAGGGGAGAGGCTCGCAGTGATTGCCAAAGGCGCTCAGCGCAGGGCTCAGAATGAGCGCTGAGGCTGCTCAGAGGAGCAAAAGTACATGAGGGGAGAGGCTTGCAATGAGCGCGGAAGGTACTCAGAGGACCAAAAGCCTTACATTGTGTGGCAAACCGCATTACCTGCTTTACAATTTTATGACCATCATTTTTTGATGGACAATTCGCTAGTATGATATAACTGAAGGTTTCTTGGTAAAATGGTTTTAGAATGTACCACCTATTGTATACAATAACATGCACTCATGAGAATTTCCTCTCTCTGTCGTGTCAGCTTTCAAGGTTCTTTCCAGCTTCGAAAGGCAGATAGGCAAAGTAATTTGCCCTTGGTATAAAGTTCCAACTTCATGCCTGAACCCAGCCTGGGCATGTTAGCATTAGGACAGCCCCTTTGGTGCTTATATATGGTTTACAAAGCTCGTGTTTGTGTTGTTCCCATTGGAAAAAAATTACAATAATGTTTAAAGGGATATCTAAGTGAGCTGGATTTTTACATTTCTGCACTCTGTAGGCAAATTGCAGCACATCTCATAAAACATTTTATTTTTATTAATATGTAAAAATCGCTCTAATGATTATGTGCACACCCCTAGGGGTTGTCTACACAACATCTCGGTGCCCTCCCAATCGGCATGCAGCACCCGGGGAGCAATATTAACCCACTATTTACTTGCTGTTGCTTGTTCAGCCAATCTCCATACAGCTTCCTCCTTGCAGCTTCCTGTCAAATGTCAGTGATACACTACATTTTCCAGGCTCCTTTGCCTACATATCCCATGCTGCTTTGCACCACAGCCAATAGGAGAGCAGTGTTGTCACTGCTGGTATATATATGACTCATCCCTGGTTCCTGGTTATGCTGTGTGGTGTTGCCATAGCAACTCGCATAGTGCTATGTCTGAAATCTTTCTCTAACCGGATTGGCCAAAATAAATGGGGGGGGGGGGGGGGGGGGTTTAACCTTAATTTTAAACTGTCAGAAATTGCAATAAGTTATGCTAACTTCAAGGAGGGTGTTTAAATGTTTATTTTGGTAGTTTTTCATGCAAACATTTTTTTTTTCATACACTTCTGATTCTCCTCCTTCAGATGCATTCATAATCCAGGAGACTTGGATATCCCTTTAAGTTTTTTTAAAGTGGTTCCGTAGCCCTTTAATAATATGTACAGTGATGAGTCTTATATATGTGAAATATATGTGCATATTTACTTCTCATACTACTAAGAAAAGGCTGGATCCTTGGTGTTCTTAAAACAGAGACAGCGCCATCTAGCGTCCAGTTGCAGTTTTGCTGCTGGCCCTGGCTGCCGCTGGACTAACACGCAAGGTCCAATAGCATATACAAATTTAGGACTATAGTGTCTCTTTAAAGCATCACTATAGATTACATATAAAAAAATAATAATAAATAGACCAAAAATGTCTGGCATGTATTTAAAGATCACATTTTAAAATGTTTTTGTTTCGTATGAGAAGTTCTATAGTGTTAGAAAAGTAACATTAAATAAATACAGTGTGGGATTTGTTTCTCCTCTTCTGTAATGTTATGTTGATGGAAAAAGAAGGAATGTTAACCTAATGGATGTTTGAACTTCAGTGCATTGTGTATTTGTTCACATATGTTTTCTTATCTGATTTACATTAAAACCAAATTAACAGGATCCTATAACTAACCTGCATCAGTGTGAAACATTTGAGTAATACCCTTAACAATATTGTGTATTGTGACAGCCCATTTGCTGAAATTCTTACTTTATCATGTCATTAATGTGTTATGTTGTATGCCAGACCGTGCCTCCCCTTTCGTCAAATTGCCAATCTTGTGCAAAACTAAACCACTATCTTGACAGCTCTGAGCTGAATGATCCTGCAGATTTATTTTCCATACAGACAATGTGGTTAATTGGGACTTGCTAATTATGCTTGAATGTGGATTATGTGTGGAAATAAAGGGGAGTATTTTTATGCCAATGTGTCAAACCAACTCAAAGCTACACATTCTGGGTTTGCTCAAATTTAAATTTGAGAGGTTTGAAGACAAAAAAAAAATAAAAAATGAAGCAGGAGCTACAATTAACTTTAGTTTTCTTTTAATAATATATTGTGTTTTGGCATGTATTTCACAGCTGTTCGCTTTGCCTTAGAGGGTACTGGCACGTATTATACTGCAGAATTTTAATGACCAAGGTTTAAGAGCTGTGTTCACTGTTGCAGAACAGACAGAAATATTCCCTCTCTTCATCGAATTCTTTCAATCTTATAAAAAAAAGGGAGGTGGAAATAGTGGCCAAATTCTCTCTTTCTTTTCTTCTTAGAGTTTTTAAAGGTTTTTTGTAGTCAATATTTGATAATTCCATTGTATATGTAAATATATATATATATATATATATGTGTGTGTGTGTGTATATATGTATATGTATGTATATATATATATATATAAATATATATAGTGGAATATTGCTGGGAGTCAGGGTTCCTAAAATTAGTACTTCTGGCTCCAAAATAGTTTTCCACAACATAATGTATCTCTATGAAGAGGTTCTTTCCAGGCTCCTACAAAAACATCTAACATCTTCCTGGCTCAGTGTTCGGTAAGTATGCCTAAAGATAAGTTAATATTCTTGCTCAGAATCTCTTTGCCCACATTCCCAGAATGCAGTGCAAACACTGTATTTCTTAAGATTCTGAGCAGGAAATATGATTAACTCATTTAAGGCATGCAAATGTACTACTTTTTTTCTTTTTTTTTTGCTGATCTATGTACTGTGGATGACTTCTGTCACTCCTTTTCCCCCCAACCATAACCTAAATGAAGTTGTAATATATAGGTTTGACATCTCCAGCATTTCACCCCTTAGTATATTTGTCTCCATTACGTATATCTCGTTATATTCCGTTATTTCTTGTTGCTTTATTAATTATATTTTGCTGAATGCAATAGATGAGCAGTAACATGATCTCATCCTAATGTCATGTCTTTGTCTTTGTTGAAGTGTTTGGAAAGAGCCATGAAGTTCGCCTTTGAAGAGTTCCACCTGTGGTATCAGTTTGCCCTCTCGCTGATGGCTGCAGGAAAGGTGATTAATTGTCACTGCCTCGTCCTCCTTCTGTTTCAGTGCATAAGACACTAAAGACTGTTGGTGGGCAGAAAGATAATTAGAGATACTGACAGATGACATTGCTAACCTGACAGATGACCATGCAAAAGAAAGTCCAGCAGTAAACTTCGATTAAAGTTCACAGTTTCTACCAGCCATTAGAAAGCCATCTTTGTAATGGCTGATTATTGCCAATACTTGCTAGTTTCTACCATATTGTTTTCATTGTTTGTCCATATTAGAAACTGCAAGGAAGTAATTAGACTGATTAAAGGACCATTGTAAGCGTAGGAAAAAAACTTAATGTGTGTTTGAAGTATGTAAGAAAAAAACAATATTAGTAGCTATGATTGCCTTGAGCGGAAACAGACTTTTGAAAAGAAAAGCTATTACCCTATATACTCGAATATAAGCAGAGGCACCTATTTTACCACAAAAAACTGGGAAAACTTATTGACTCGAGTATGAACCGAGGGTGGGAAATGCGCTGCCCCCTGTGTCCCCCTGGCAGATGGAGCGTGTACCCCTTGTTTCACATCTGTGCTCCGCCTCTTGTGTCACCTCTGTGTGTCCCTCTTGTGCCCCCTGTATCCCCCTGGTAGATGGAGCGTGTTCCCTTCGTGTCACCTCTGTGTCCCCCTCTTGTGTGCCCTCTGTGCTCTTCTCTTGTGCGCCCTCTGTGCTCCCCTCTTGTGCCCCCGCTCTATAAAGATCTTACCTGGACAATTGTTGTCACGCCTAAGTCGCCTACGTCGGCATTTACTGAAGACGTGCTACCGGGACCCTGACTCGAGTAGAAGCTATGGGGGGCTTTTTTTAGCATAAAAAATGTGCTGAAAAACTCATCTTATACTCGAGTATATACGGTACGTTTAACAAACTGCTTTTGTATATGAACTTCCATGGTATCCTTCATCTGCTCTACTTGTTGGCCTGGAGGCTGAGGCGGCATGCTCTGGAACTTTCTTTACTTCTGTTATTCATTGGGAGGACAATGATCTGTAGCCCCATGGGTCAATAAGTTCAACTTTTAGCATTTCCAGACATAAAGTTGCACTAAAATGTAAAACTGAAAATTGGCATGTGCGTATTTATTCATCCCCTTTCTTATGAAGCTCATAAAAAGCTCTGGCGCAACCAATTACCTTCAGAAGTCACATAATTAGTGAAAGGATGTCCACCTGTGTGCAAACTAAGTGTCACAGGATCTGTCATTACATATACACACTTTTTTTTTAAAGGCCCCTGAGGCTGCAACAACTAAGCAAGAGGCACCACTAACCAAACACTGCCATGAAGACCAAGGAACTCTCCAAACAAGTAAGGGACAATGTTGTTGAGAAGTACAAGTCAGGGTTAGGTTATAAAAAAATATCCAAATCTTTGATGATCCCCAGGAGCACTATCAAATCCATCATAACTAAATATAAAGAACATGGCACTACAAACCTGCCCAGAGATGGCCGCCCACCAAAGCTCACGGACCGGGCAAGGAGGGCAATAATAAGAGAGGCAGCACAGAGGCCTAAGGTAACCCTGGAGGAGCTGTAGATTTCCACAGCAGAGACTGAAGTATCTGTACATAGGATGACAATAACCTGTACGCTCCAAAGAGTTGGGCCTTATGGCAGAGTGACCAGAAGAAAGCCATTACTTTCAGCAAAAAACAAAATGGCACGTTTTGACTTTGTGAAAAGGCATGTGGGAGACTTCCAAAATGTATGGAAGAAGGTGCTCTGGTCTGATGAGACTAAAATTGAACTTTTCAGCCATCAAAGAAAACGCAATGTCTGGCGCAAACCCAACACATCACATCACCCAAAGAATACCATCACCGCAGTGAAACGTGGTGGCAGCATCATGCTGTGGAAATGTTTTTCAGCAGCCGGGACTGGGAAACTGGTCAGAGCAGCCGGGACTGGGAAACTGGTCAGACTTGAGGGAAAGATGGATGATGCTAAACACAGGGATAATCTTGAGCAAAACCTGTACCACTCTGTGCGTGATTTGAGGCTAGGACGGAGGTTCACCTTCCAGCAGGACAATGACCCCAAACACACTGCTAAAGCAACACTTGAGTGGTTTAAGGGGAAACATGTAAATGTGTTGGAATGGCCTAGTCAAAGCCCAAAACCTCAATCCAATAGAAAATCTGTGGTCAGACTTAAATATTGCTGTTCACAAGCGCAAAATATCCAACTTGAAGGAGCTGGAGCAGTTTTGCAAGGAGGATTGGGCAAAAATCCCAGTGGTAAGATGAGGCAAGCTCATTGAGACTTATCCAAAGCGACTTGTAGCTGTGATAACCGCAAAAGGTGGCTCTACAAAGTATTGACTTTAGGGGGTGAATACTTATGCACATTGACTTTTTCTGTTATTTTACCTATTTGTTGTTTGCTTCATAATAATAATAAAAATAAAAAAAAACATCTTCAAAGTTGTGGGCATGTTCTGTAAATTAAATGATGCAAATCCTCAAACAATCCATGTTAATTCCAGGTTATAAGGCAACAAAACACGGAAAATGCCAAGGGGGGTGAATATTTTTGCAAGGCACTGTATGTGTCATATCCTGGACCAGTGGTGGGCAACTTGGTCCTACAAGGGTTGTCGAAAGCCTGGATTAGGAAATATCTCTGCTTCGAGGCACCTGGGTCTTGATAAAAATGAAGGATAAAGAGTTACTTACACATTCTAAATCATAAAGCCTCAATATACTAGCAAAGAGATCTGGAAATTTTGGACTGTTGACGGCCTTTATAGGACCAAGTTGACCACCAGTGTCATAGACACTAGCAGCATCTGCTAAAAAAAGTAATATATTAAATGAAAAGGATTCTTACTTTATTACATTCTTAAAAAAACGTGGTCCTTTACAGGATTTAGAATCTGTCTATCCTTCACATTTGCAAAAGAATGTAGAAGAAAAAGTTTAACTGCATGTTGTTGCATAAAATTACATGGTTACAACAAAACCATATCCAAGGTGGTATCTACAGTACAGCTAAAATGAGTTCCAAATGTCTTGATTGCCTTCCCTATGTATAGATGAGTTAAATTTGTATACAAGAATTTGCTAAAGCTCATTCACTATTATTTCACCAAACTGACAACCAACTCCACTGACATGAATGGAAAGTAAATGAGAAATCTACTTAACCCAGTAACATAGTGAAAGATAACGCTTAGCTCATCTACAAATAAAAGTACACCCATAGATTGCCTCCTCTCAGATCTGCATCATTCCCATATGTAGATGAGTAGATATGTGATATAGATTCCTGTGAAATTCCTTAGGTTGTCTTGTTTTTCTGTGGTTGATCACATTTATTTAAAAACTTTACTGCAATTCCCAGAATCCTATGTATGTGGAACATCTGTAGATGAGCAGCGAAATTCAGTTTATCAGATAGAAGCATTGTTATTTCTGTCAATAATAATAATATTATTATATAGTCCAGTCACATTATTATGCATGTGAAGCATGGACAGCAGCTAGACGGGGTGGTAATGAGTCAATACAATTCTAAAGGGTTGCTAAGGGTATCTGGAGCCATGCAGACTGCAGTATATCCGACAGCTGCTAAAGAGTGCGCGGTGGAGGATCCATGCAGTGAACATGGCGATCAAGGTGGTCCCACAGGTGTTCGATGGGGTTCAAGTCCTTGGAATTTGGAGGCCTAGGGAATTACTTTGAAGTCTCTGTCCTGCTCCTCCAACCACTCCCGGACAATTCTTTTCATATGACATGTGGACCTAGACAAGGCCAAGATAACATTCCCCAAACCATAACGCTGCCGCCACCAGATTGTCTTCTTCCAACAATGGTTGCAGAGAATTTGTTCTCTGAGGTTTCACGCCTGACATGCAACATCCATCCAGTCGAAAACGTGAGGCATCAGACAAGGCAACTCTTTGCCATTCAGAAGAGGTCCGATTTCGGTACAGTTGTGCAAATTGAAGCCGATTTTAACAATGAACCCTTGTCAGCATGTGTGCTGTTTGCTTTAGAGCCCCATATCCCCCTGGTTCATTTGCTGAACTGTAGCTTGTCAATTGGCCCCCCCACACCTTTGAAGTTGAAGTTCGCCTCTGACATCAATGGCACGTGGTGCTTCACAGTTTCCACACTGTTTATCCGCAATGGTGCTGTTTTGTCCAGTCATGGTACACTTTACCACAGCAGCATGGAACCGTTAACACACTGAGCTAGAAATACTGCCACCCTTGATCCGAAAGCTAATGATCATCCCCTTTTCAAAGTGGGTTAAAAAGAACATTTTACGCATAATATCAATGGATGATATGTTTGCAGAATGCCTACATGTAACCTTATAAACACACCAAGCCAGCTCACGACGTGCCATATTTCATTGGCTAAGCATTGACATTAAAAGTAGGCCATAATAATGTGACTCGACCTTGTATTATCATTTTATTTGTAATGCGCCAACATGTTCAGTAGTGAAATAAGAGGGCAAATACAAGGCAAAAACTAAATTAAAACATTTCAAAAAAAAAAAGGAAGGCCCTGTCTTTAAGCTTAAAATCAAACGTACATAGTGTTTGTTCCCCACGGAGCCTTGCAAGGTTGGAAACTCACAAACTCTGCGCCTCCTCGGGGGGTCTCTGTGGAAGAAAGTGAAGGTCCAAGGACTTTTTTGAAACATTTTAAAGGGACTTCTTAAACATTTAGAAAAAACAATACCGATAGTGTGCTGTCCCTACAATGTGGCTGTGGGCTTAGGTAATTAATGTAGATAAATTGTTAATATATATATATTTTTTAAATGCCTAAAGAGTCATTTTAAGTTCCCAGACAAAGTCCTTTCTAGATGGCTTCCTTCCCTGACTAATGGGAAATATGGTCATGAATACAGTGTTTGCCAGTCTTTTAGCTCAATATTATTTAAGATTCAATTTATAAACATGAAGAGACACATTTACTCCCCTCCCTGTATAGTTTTTATACCCAAAAAGTGTAGTAGATATTTTGTTTTCATATAAAGCAAACCTACTCAAACAAAGGCCAAACTTATGCTGTTGTACTCACAGCAGGTGATAAATTGTTTGTCTTGTGAATATAGTTAGAGCTGCTGGCTATTCTCTATTTTAAATGATTTTCTGTCTGTGTTGATCAGTGTGTTCATTTAAACCCATTTCAGATGCTACGGGTTTGGGCATATATTAGAGGCCCGGAAAGTAGAAAAGAGCTCACTAAAACTGCACATAGCCCCTCCAAGCAGAATCCAAATATGGTATTTTGGCTTTTACTAAAGACTTTTATTTATTTTGTTTGCATTTCTAGTCTGCTCGTGCTGTAAAGGTTTTAAGAGAATGTATACGCCTAAAACCAGAGGATGCCACTATCCCACTTCTTGCTGCCAAGCTGTGTATGGGCTCTTTGCATTGGGTAAGTTCATTTAATACTGTTAACAAAAGCACTGCTGTGAATTTAAAGGGAACGTGGTCATGTAGAGAAAAATGAATTTTGATCATAAGAGAAAACTGTTAAATATATTTCCTATTTAAAGTGGTGCAGTGAGGATTTCAAACACTTTAAAAATATAGGTAATTGACAAGTAATTTATCATCTGAATGTTATTTTTTCTGCATTAAACTAACATTGATGTTTTTCTATTATGAGGTGGGTCTAATTATCTAATATATATATAGTGTGTGTGTAAAAAGTGTATCTTAGCCCTGAGTAACCATGTGATTTATTTATGTCTGTAAGAAGCAGTCAAGTTCTACTTTACTGTTTGTATGTAGTGTTTTTGTTTCTGGCACCGTGATTTTGTTGTTGTTTAGTCATTCAGTCGTGTCAGACTCTCCAGGACCCTATGGACCGCAGCATGCCAGGCACATCTGTCAGCTACTGCCCTTCTGAACTCCCTCAAACTCATGTTCGCCGCTTCAGTGACCTCATCTATCCATCTCCGCCTCTGCTGCCCCTTTCTTTGTGTGCTTTCAATCTTTCCCAGCATCAAAGTCTTCTCCAGGAAATCCTGTATTCTCATTGTATGGCCAACATATTTGAGCTTCAGCATCATGATCATATCTTCAGGAAATTAAGCCAAACTGTTCACTGGAAGTATGGATTTATGGGATCAAAGCAGTTTTTTTTCCAACACCACAAAGGCATAACTTATCTGGTGCTCAGCCTTCTTTATGGTCCAGCTCTCACATCCGTATGTTACTACTAGGAATACCATAGTTCTAACCTTGTAGAGCTTTGTTGATAATGTAATATCTTTATTTTTTACTAGCTTGTCCAAACTTGCAATAGCTTTCCTCTCCTGTTCTACAGTCACTATTTGAAGAGATCTTGGATCTAAGTAAAATAAAATTTGTCACTACTTCCACTTCTTCCCTGTCTATTTGCCAGAAACTGAGATTGCCTTTTGAGCAGCAGTGCAGGTGCACTCTTTTCTTTTTTTCTTTTTTTTTCTTTTAGCCTCGTCGAGAAATCTTTTATAAATAAATCCTCACTTTCGGCCATCACCTTATGCATGATGTTGAATAAAAAAGGTGACAATATACAACCTTGTCGCACTCCTTTTCCGACCTTGAACCATTCTGTTGTCCCATCTTCGGTTCTGACCGTGTCTTCTTGGTCCATATATAAATTCTTCAGGAGGTGGATGCGATGATCTGGTACTTCAATCTCTTTAAGAACTTGCCACAGTTTGTTGTGATCCACACAGTCAAATGCTTTAGAATAGTCTATGAAGCAGAAGTAAATGTTTTTCTGGAACTCTCTTGCTTTCTCTATTATCCAGCGTCCATTGGCAATTTGATCTCCAAGTGTCTCTTTCTCTGCGGAACCCGGCTTGCACATCTGGTAGTTCCCGGTTCATTTACTGTTGGAGCCGAGCTTGTAGGATCTTAAGCATTACCTTGCTGTCATCTGTGATTGTTACATGTGTCAATCTTGTGCTATATAGTTGCACCATCATAAGACATCACATATATAGTTGTCAGTGTGGGAAAAAAGGAGAGGACCTAATACTGAACCCTGAGGAACCCCACTTACCACATTAGTCCAATCAAAGTATTTTCCATTTACAAAAACCCTTTGCTTCCCGTCTTTTAGCCAGCTCTCAATCCATGAGCAGATATTTACTGTCATCCCTGTATCTCTTTATTGGCACAATAGTCTCCCATGTGGCACTGTATCAAAAGCCATTGCAAAAACTAAAAAGACTACATCCACTGAATTGCCTTGATCCAGGTTCCTACTAACCTCCTCATAGAAACTAATTTGATTTGTTTGACTTGACCCATCACTCATAAATCCAGGTTGACGTCTACTTATAAACATTTATTTTTTCCAACCACTTTTGGATTACTTCCTGGGTTAACCAATTATTCTGCAAAGGTAGTGTTGCCCCATTATGTTGCAGTGTCCCAACCACTGGTACCTCCCTTGTGTATACCGAAGAACATAACCTATTTAGCTCATCTGCCTTTTCCTGGTCACAATTTTCAGACGACCTGTGTCACATTGGAAAGTTTCTATAGCTTCCTTCCTCGTCTTCTTCACATTAATACACTTAAATATTTTAGGGTTAGTCTTACCCTCTTTTGCAATTCATTTTTCATTTTCTATTTTAGCTAGTCCAATAGCGCTTTTGCAAGCCTTGTTGATTTCCTTGTACTTACGTAAAGCAGTCTCTGTCCCCTCTTGTTTGTATAATTTAAATGCCTGTTTTTTACTCTGTATCTTGATTATTAAATCATTGTGAAGCCACTTTGGATGTGATTTACTCCTTTTACTTTTATTCCCACTTGGTATATGGTGATAAGTATGTATATTTAGTAAGGATTTAAATGTTGTCCATTTATGTTCAGTGTTTTTACCTATCAGTTCTCTTTCCCAGTCTATACTTTGTATTGCTGCCCTTAGACTGTTAAAATCTGCCCTTTTTTTTAAATTAATAGTTTATTGGCCCCTTACAGTTTTTTGTTTTTTAATTCAATTTAAAATGAGACTGTTGTGATCTCTGTTTCGCAAAGGTTGCCCCTTCAACATTTGATACTATATCAATATTATTTGTGATGACTAAATCTAAGATAGCTTAATTTCTAGTAGGCTCTTGTATAACCTGGGCCAGATAATGAACCCTGAGTGTACTCAAGAACGTGCTCCCCTTAGCTGAACTGCTGATCTCATTTATCCAGTTTATTTCAGGGTAATAACACTGGATTTCTCTTTGCAAGTAAAGGCTGATAAATTGCAGAGTGCACTAATTGTGCCCAGGTGAGAAGGCAGAAGTTAATATAAACAGGAGAAGGGGCAAACTTGTGAGCTTGCAAATACTTCTAGTATAAGTGCAATTTTAGTAAAAGTGTAGGAGTTTAAATAAAAGGAGGACGTTCAAAGAAAAGGAATGGCAGATTTATAGTGCAAAGGAGGAAAAATAAAAAAAAGATATATACTTTATACAAATATAATATTTTTTAGTCTTTATTTTTGTAGACAATAATAATAATTATGAGTCAGTCCAGTGGCAACCTCACTCAGTGTACATCCTGTCATAGGTATGCTATACTGGAACAGATGATCCAGGGTCCATACCTCTGTGGCAGGTGTGAGCATGGAAGCTCAAATTGGAGAACTGGAGAGGAGAAGTGCAGCACTTAGTGATATTGCTCCACTGGAAAGGGAGTTGGTGCTCACTGAGCACAGTTTAGCTGGGCCTAGCATGGAGGGTGGAGCTGGGGCTAGTGAGGATGTCCAGGGAGGTAGCTGGGTTACAGTTACCGGCGAAAGCAGGGGGAACAGGAGGGGGCAGGCCAGTTTTGGTGGAAGGGGACTCTATTATTAGGAAGGTAGACAGTGTGATTTGTCACCCAGATCCCAGCAATCGAACAGTTTGCTGTCTCCTGGGTGCTCGGGTTCGTCATGTCCTCTCCTTTTTAACATATTTATTAATTACTTAGAGGTGGAGCTGGAAAGTAGTGTCTCCATTTTCGCTGATGACACGAAGTTGTGCTAGGTAATTAAATCCGATAATAATGTGCTTTCCCTCCAAAGGGATTTACATAACATTTTGGAATGGTCATCTAAACTGCAGATGAGATTTAATATGGATAAATGTAATGTTATGCATCTGGGAAGGAAAAATAGCCATGCAATTTATAATCTTAATGGAGCAAATCTAGGGGTATCAGATATTGAAAGGGATTTGGGAGTGCTTGTGGACAACCACCTAGGTAACGGTGCTAAAAGCCAAGCAGCAGCTGCAAAGGCAAATAAAATATTTAGCATGTATTAAGAAGGGTATAGAAGCAAGGGAAGCAAATATAATTCTTCCACTATACAAATCCCTAGCATGCCCTCATTTGGAAAATGGAGTACAATTTTGGGCATCACTTGGGAAGAGACACGGGGGAGGAAGAAGGGGGGGAAGAGACACGGGGGAGGAAGAAGGGGGGGAAGAGACACGGGGGAGGGAGAAGGGGGGAAAGAGACACGGGGGAGGGAGAAGGGGGGGAAGAGACACGGGGGAGGGAGAAGAGGGAGAAGGGGGGGAAGAGACACGGGGAGGGAGGAGGAGGGAAGAGACATGGGGGAGGAAGAAGGGGGAAGGGACACGGGGGAGGGAGAAGGGGGGAAGAGAGACTGGGGAGTGAGAGGGGGGAAGGGAGCCGGGGGGGAGAGAAACGGGGGGAGGGGGGCACACGAGGGACACAGGGGGCAGCACATTTTCAACCCTCGGCTTATACTGGAGTCACTAAGCTTTTCCCAGTATTTTGTGGTAAAATGTGTGCCTCGGCTTATACTCGAGTCGGCTTATACACAAGTATATACGGTAACTCTACCCACAAATATTCAACTTTATCACTAGTTCCGCCATAAATATCTTCTCTGTCTATAGGCTTAAATTCAGGCTTAATATACAGACAAATTCCTCCTCTTTTACCATTGCCCCTATATTTCCTAAATAGGTTAAAAGCATCCAGATTAACAGTCCAGTCATGAGATTCATCCCACCACGTTTCGGTAATGTCTATTAAATCCCATTTTTCATTAATTGCTAATAATTCAAACTCATTTTTCCTGGCAAGCTTCTGGCATCAGCAAACATACACCTTATGTTATGAGTCTGTAGTTCTGAAGTTCCTGCCACTGTACTTGAGTTAGTGGCAGGCACTGCCACTGTAACTCAAATCAACCTACACACTCACACACAGCACAGTGGGAGAGCCAGGGAGCATGTGAGTGAGGTTGCAAGTTAATTTTAAGCATATTTGGCATTTTTTCACCAACTAAAATCGCCTAAGCTAGAGAAAAAATGGCTGCTGAAAAAATGCAACACAACGAAAACAAGGCTGAAGGATGCAAAACTAGCCCCAAGGATGCAAAACTAGCCCCAAGGATGCAAAACTAGCCCCAAGGATGCAAAACTAGCCCCAAGGATGCAAAACTAGCCCCAAGGACGCAAAACTAGCCCCAAGGATATAAAAAGTGCTCAGAGGGTCCATAGTTTTGCTTTGTGTGCCAAACACTATTGCCAGGCTTACTATTTCACTCCCGTCATTTTTGACGGGCAATTTCCTAGTAGTACATAATGTGCAGCTTAAGTGCAGGGTCATATTTGATTTAATATAACTTGAGAATTATTTAAAGAAATGTATCTGCAGTGAGGGAAAAAAGTATTTGATCCCCTGCTGATTTTGAACGTTTGTCCACTGACAAAGAAATGGTGAGTCTATAGTTTTAATGGTATGTGTATTTTAACCGTGAAAAATAAAATACAAAAAAAAACACATGTCAAAAAAGTTATAAATTGATTTGCAGGTCAATTATTTAAATAAGTATTTGAACCCCTATCAGTCGGCAAGATTTCTGGGTTCCAGGTGTCTTTTATACATGTAACAAGCTGAGATTAGTAGCACGTTCTTAAAGGGAGTGCTCCTAATCTCAGCTCGTTATCTGTATAAAATACACCTGTCCCCCAAAGCAATCAGTCAATCGGATTCCAAACTCTCCACCATGGCCAAGACCAAAGAGCTGTCCAAGGATGTCAGGGACAAGATTGTTGACCTACACAAGGCTGGAATGGGCTACAAGACCATCGCCAAGCAGCTTGATGAGAAGGTGACAACAGTTGGTGAGATTATTCGCAAATGGAAGAAACACATAATAACGGACAGTCTCCCTCGGCCTGGAGCTCCATGCAAGATCTCACCTTGTGGAGTTTCAATGATCATGAGAACGGTAAAGGAATCAGGCCATAACTACACGGGAGGATCTTGTTAATGATCTCAAGGCAGCTAGGACCATAGTCACCAAGAAAACAATTGGTAACACACTACGCCGTGAAGGACTGATATCTTGCAGCGCCCACAAGGCCCCCCTGCTCAAGAAAGCACATGTACATACCTGTCTGAAGTTTGCCAACGAACATTTGAATGATTCAGAGGAGAACTGGGTGAAAGTGTTGTGGTCAGATGAGATCAAAATCGAGATCTTTGGCATCAACTCATCTCGCCGTGTTTGGTGGAGGAGGAGTGCTGCCTATAATGATGTCCATTATGTTTGGAACATATTTTAATAAAGAGTTTTGAAATCTCACAGTTTTATTAATTTTAGTTTGTGTATATGGCATACAGATTTCCTTTTCCATAATTTTATATTTCTTGTTTTATTGGTAAAACAACACTAAATATATCTTCGGGAGTAGATGCATTGAAAATTGAAAATCACATAGGCTTACAGCAGTGTGTTAACACCATAGCAATTCTTCAGCACTTTGTAGTATGGTGTAGCTTAAAGTAAGATACACATCTTAACAAGTTATTTTGTTTAGACATTGTATATTGCTTACTTAAATATTTCTTGTAAATAACCATTATACACAAAACAGCTTTCTTTTATTAAAGTGCTAGTACATTTTCAAATTACAAGGTTTCATACTTGGACTCATTTATTTCAGGTACAGAATACAGGATTAGTATTTATATAAATCCAACAGGAAAAAAATCCATTGCCATCAACATATGTAAAATCTGAGTAGCAAATATTTGTATAGTATTGTAAATACAATGTGATTGGTATAGAACTATGCTATTTTACAGTTGTGCTCAAAAGTTTGCATACCCTTGGCGAATTGGTAATATATGTACCATTTTTAGCAAAAACATGAGTGAGCCGGCAAAACACATCTTTTATTTCTTCTGGGATTCATATTCAACTGTAGGTTATAACAGAATTGCACAATTATAAAACAAAACATGGCAACAAAGAAAAATATGAAATGGCCCTGTTCAAAAGTTTGCAAAGCCTTAGTTCTTAATACTGTGTATTGCCCTCTTTAGCATCAATGACAGCGTGCAGTCTTTTATAATAGTTGTCTATGAGGCCCCTAATTCTTGCAGGTGATATAGCTGCCCATTCATCTTGGCAAAATGACTACAGGTCATGCAAAGTCTTTGGTTGTCTTGCATGAACCGCACATTTGAGATCTCCCCAGAGTGGCTTGATGATATTAAGGTCAGGAGACTGTGATGGCCACTCCAGAACCTTCACCTTTTTCTGCAGTAACCACTGGAGGGTCAACTTGGCCTCGTGCTTAGGGTCGTTTGGACGCTCTTAGACTTTCCAGCATGACAAAAATAATGTAATTGTCTGCCAGTATTTTCTGATAACATGCTGCATTCATCTTGCCATCAATTTTCACAAGATTCCATGTGCCTTTAGAGCTCCCCCCAAAAAAAACATCAGTGAGCCACCATCGTTCTTCACAGTGGGGATGGTATTCTATTCACTATAGGCCTTGTTGACGCCTCTCCAAACATTGCGCTTATAGTTGTGACCATAAAGCTCTATTTCGGTCTCGTCACTCCAAATTCCAGTGTGCCAGAAGCTGTGAGGCATGTCAAGGTGTTGTTGGGAGATTGTAACTGGGCTTTTTTGTGGCATTGGCGTAGTAAAGGATTCTTTCTGGCAACTCAACCATGCAGCTAATTTTTGTTCAAGTATCGTCATATTGTGCTCCTTGAAACAACCACACTGTCTTTTTCCAGAGCAGCCTGTATTTCTCCTGAGGTTACCTGTGGGTTTTTCTTTGTATTCCGAACAATTCTTCTGACAGTTGTGGCTGAAATCTTTCTTGGTCTACCTGACCATGGCTTGGTATCAAGAGATCCCCGAATCTTCTACTTCTTAGTATGTGATTGAACAGTATGGACTTTCAGTTTCAAGGCTTTGGATATCTTTTTATATCCTTTTCCATTTTTATGAAGTTCCCTTTTTGACAGTTTTTTTTTTTGCACCCCATGGCTCAGTATCTAGCCTGCTCAGTGCATCCACATGAGCGATAACAAACTCATTGACTATTTATACTAATTGCAATTTTAAATTGTGTTTCTGTAACCACGCCAAACATTCAAGGGTATGTAAACTTTTGATCAGGGCCATTTGGGTGATTTCTGTTAATACGATTTAAAAAGGAGCCAAACAACTATGTGATAATAAATTACTTCATATGATCACTATTCTTCAATAAAGCCATTTTTTCTTTTTGGCATGATCAGTCATGTTTTCAATCTAAATTCCAAAATGTCACAATTTCTGCCAGAGTATACAAACTTTTGAACTGTATGTATGTGTATGTATGCATATATCACTATATATACTGCATACACTTTTACATATATAGTGCATACACAATTTTTCAACTTGCACTGATGTCCTCTGAACCTGTTAACAGTGTAAGTAGGGAACTTGTATGGAATTCTTTATTTAATTGACCACTATAAATTAGCAAAAACTTCACATGGTAGTGAGTATACAACACATTATTACCATTAGCAGCTATGTACGTCATTGGCATGAATTGTTGGGGAAATACTAATATCCTTACATTTTTAGCGTGTGTGTTATATATATATATATATATATATATATATATATATATATATATATATATATAATTAGCACTTCTTTCAGTGAGTGTGATGTTTTGGCTGGGATGTGGGCTGTGAACCAGTATTTTCCATTTTTGTAAGACATAAGTTATGAAATGCTTAAGTCTACATGACCCATGACTTAGTACTTTCAGTTAGAGACAGTACACAGCTTTAAGTCATAACAAATATGTTTTTTTCAGTCATCCCCAATGTCTAATAAGCTATTCTTTAATGCGCAGAAGTGTATCATATAAAATAGATATGCGCACAGATCTTACCAAAGTATGTGTTATATTCTTATTGGATATCATATGTAAATAAAATGTTACTGGTTGCTAGTGGGTTATGCCATGTTTCTTAGAAGGGATGATGGGCTATACCATTGTCTCTTATGTAAACGAGTATAAAAGCTGTGTTTTTTACATTTTCTGTTCAGTTCTGCCAGTCAGCAGCAGCCATTTTGGATGTTTGGCTACATAACCCCATTTGCATTTCTAAAAGGCGGGGACATGCAAATGAGAATACAATGTACCTCACTCTTTTAATCCAAAAATAGCAACTTTATACATTGCTCCCTTAAAGCATATGCCCGCTGTATTAAACAGCTTTTAAGCAAAGCACCTGGTTGGATTTTACATGAACCAAGAATCAATTTGCATGTCCCCGCCTTTTAGACATGCAAATGGGTTTATTAACGTATTATTCGTTTTCTGTACTTTATACAGGGGAGAGCTTTTCTAACTCTTGTGCTCACCATACACTAAATGATTGTTATATATATATATATATATATATATATATATAGATTTTTTTTATTTTTATATATATATATATATATATATATATATAAATAGATATATAGATATAAAATATATATACAGTGGATATAAATAGTCTACACACCCCTAAAATGTCATGTTTCTGTGCTGTAAAAAAATTAGACAAAGATAAATCATTTCAGATTTTTTTCCACCTTTTAATGTGACCTATAAACTGTACAACTCAATTGAAAAACAAACTGAAATCTTTTAGGTAGAGGGAAGAAAAAATATAAAAAATAAATAATATGGTTGCATAAGTATGCACACCCTTAAACTAATACTTTGTTGAAGCACCTTTTGATTTTATTACAGCACTCAGTCTTTTTGGGTATGAGTCTATGAGCATGGCACATTTTGACTTGGCAAGATTTGCCCACTCTTCTTTGCAAAAACACTCTAAATCTGTCAGATTGCTAGGGCATCTCCTGTGCACAGCCCTCTTCAGATCACCCCACAGATTCAGGTCTGAGCTCTGGCTGGGCCATTCCAAAACTTTAATCTTCTTCTGGTGAAGCCAAAGCCTGAAGGTTTTGTGCCAATATTGACTGGTATTTGGAACTGTTCATAATTCCCTCTATCTTAACTAAGGCCCCAGTTCCAGCTGAAGAAAAACATCCCCAAAGCATGATGCTACCACCACCATGCTTCACTGTGGGTATGGTGTTCTTTTGGTGATGTGCAGTGTTGTTTTTGCACCAAACATATCTTTTGGAATTATGGCCAAAACGTTCAACCTTGGTTTCATCCTACCATAACACATTTGCCCACATGCTTTTTGGAGACTTCAGATGTGTTTTTTCAAAATGTTGCCTGGCTTGGATGTTTTTCTTTGTAAGAAAAGGCTTTCATCTTGCCACTCTACCCCATAGACCAGACATATGAAGAATACGGGAGATTGTTGTCACATGTACCACACAGCCAGTACTTGCCAGATATTCCTGCAGCTCCTTTAATGTTGCTGTAGGCCTCTTGGTAGCCTCCCAGACCAGTTTTCTTCTCGTCTTTTCATCAATTTTGGAGGGAGCTCCAGTTCTTGGTAATGTCACGGTTGTGCCATATTTTCTCCACTTGATGATGACTGTCTTCACTGTGTTCCATGGTATATCGAATGCCATGGAAATTCTTTTGTACCCTTCTCCTGACTGATACCTTTTAACAATGAGATCCCTCTGATGCTTTGGAAGCTCTCTGTGGACCATGGCTTTTGCTGTGTGAGGCGACTAAGAAAATTTCAGGAAAGACCAACTAGAGCAGCTGAACTTTATTTGGGGTTAATCAGAGGCACTTTAAAAAAAAGATGGCAGGCGTATGCTGACTTCTATTTAACACGATTGTGATTGCTTAATTCTGAACACAGCTACATCCCCAGTTATATGAGGGTGTGCAGACGTATGCAACCACATTATTTTTCTTCTTTTTTTTTTTCTTCCCTCCACCTAAAAGATTTCAGTTTGTTTTTCAATTGAGTTGTGCAGTTTATAGGTCACATTAAAAGGTGGAAAAAGTTCTGAAATGATTTATCTTTGTCTAATTTTTTTATAGCACAGAAACCTGACAATTTAACAGGGGTTTGTAGACTTTTTATATCCACTGTGTGTGTATATATATATATATATATATATATATAGATATATATATAGATATAGATATATATATATAGATATATAGATATATTTTATATATATATTATATAACTTTTATAACTTTGTTTTCTATTTTAGATGGATGACGCAGAGAGATTTGCCAACCTGGTTGTGGATTTTGGAGACAAGAGCTTAGAATTTAAAGCCAAAGGTTACCTGGCTCTGGGGCTCACATACAGTTTACAGGCTACTGATGGTAAGACAAATATGATTTGGTGAGCAGGCAGGATGTATCAGGTTTGCCGTAAGATACCTGAGTGGCTCTGTGTCTGTTTTTCATACACCTCTCCCACTGGGACTGCTTCCTAAGACTTGCTGATATTTTATAGTCCTAATCAAGTACCACTGCAATATACAGTGATACCTTTTTAATTGGTCCACCAGAGGTTAGCAACCCTTCACTTGAAGCAAGCTAATAATATTAACGGCTATGTATGCCATCGGCATTAAAGCATTTTTAGAGAATGTCTTCATTTAAGCAGACTCTCCTAGTGTGTGGAGACTGCCATAATATCCATACTGGCTTTTCAAGGGGGCATTTATAGATCAGGGTAATCAAAGCGAGCAAGTAAACTGAACCTATGGGAGGGCGAGTGAAGTTGGCCAGTGCTGATATCTTATCCTCATCCGCCAGTCAGTCAACAAATCCCCCTCACTCCTCCCTCCAGTTTGCACTTTTGAACAGATATAAATTAGGAGAACACTGCCTCTCTGTCTCCAAGCTATGGCACCCAACAGGCACAAGCAGTGCCTACTAAAATCGAGATTTTACCTGATAATGCTTTTATACCCATGACTTACCTAGTTGCTAATTTTATTATTTAGTTTTAAGCATGTGAAGTTTTTCTAATCTACATTGGTCTGACTTTGGAAGACTGTCATAGCATTTTATTATTATGGGCAAAATAAGCATATTCAATATTGAATGTGTTGGTTCAAGTGAGTGTAATGGCATTGTGGTTCTATCCCACAAATAAAGAATATTTAGCGAATTGTGAATTTCTTGGCCAGACCTAGCATTATGTTACCTGTAACTGTAGCTATGATACTGTTCTTATTTTCTCTGTGGTGACAGCAATCCATCAATACTTGGTTGCCATGGTTGTACAGCAGGACTCGCTGCATAAATTAAAGGTTTATATTTCTAAAACACAATAGCATTGTATAAGCCTATACTTAACATTATTATCAGTTATCAAAATATTGAAGCCCTAACCACATTAACAGTATAATCTGTTTTTTTTACATGTCTAGCGTCACTGAGAGGGATGCAAGAGGACCTGCAGAGAAAAGCTCTCCTTGCATTTCAGAGGTGAGTGGGCGTCTTGTTTCCATCTTTAGGCTGCACAAAGAGAGCTTATTATTCAGCACAGGGTTGATCTGAGATCCTCCAGAAAGCTTCCTAGCTCTGTAGCTTCCTATCTCTGTGGCTTCTGTGCATTTTCAGAAATCCGCAGATTCCGTTCCTGTCATTTATAACTCAAGGAAATATTTGTTTAATAGGCACTCCTCAAGTACGTCTTCTGTCCATTATCATCAAACAATACAGGAATCACCTTATAAAAATAGAGAAAAAAATAACTTTCTGTGAAGCTACATATAAGAACTGAACACATACTGCCTCTTCCACTACCAGTTATACTTTGAAGTGAGAATGCCTTATTTCTCAACCAATCATGTTGGTCATTGAAATTTTGATTTATTGATGGAGTTAGTGCCATTTTTAGTTGGGGTTGTAGAGCACTTGAATATCTCACTGAACTGCTGTGCATTTGTAAGATGGAATGATAGTATTATTGGTAAATATATATCTACACATAGTCTATGTCATGTGGACAGTATATTCAACAGTAGAGAGTGTTTTTTCATTCGTTCAGTCGAATGCGACTTCCATAAGGTCACAGGACCGCAGTACGCCATGCACATCTTGTGTCTGATTGTGCCAATACATAATGTTTTTTTGACAAAGATACTGGAGTAGGTTGCCAGTTCCTTTTCCAGTGGACAGCAGTTTGTCTGACTTCTCTGCTATGACCTTCTTGGTTGACACTACATGGTTTAGCTCAAAGCTTCATTGGAGTACACAAGCCCTTCACCACATCAAGGTAGTGATCCAGATGAAAACAGTAGAGCATTGAGATACAAAAAAAAAAAAAAAAAGAGTTCCTCTTTCAAAATTGGTTCTGTCTGTCTTATCACTCTCTATCCCTGTCACTGTTTGACTGTCTACAGATCTCTCTGTTTTGGACTCACTTTATGATACCTGTAGGATAGCATATATGACAACTAGGTTCTCCTCAGTGCGTTGGCAGTCGCAGTCACCTGTTCCCCATCAGAAAATCAACTTCCCACCATTTGCAAAGCATTATAGAGCACCACTTCTCACCTCCAACCCTGGTATAAGATAAATCAAAAAAAGGATTATACATCACACCTGGGAGACATAGAAAAATACTCTGATTGCTCCAACCAGTGGCACAACCTTTGGTCGCACCACACGTGCGCGCTGTCAAAAGTGCACACCAACAGCAGCGCGCTTGACAAAAAGAAGCAGTGACGCCAGCATGTCCCACAGATCATTGACGTCACAGATCTCTGACAGGTAAAGAGTTTGTGTGGATGGCCAGGGGATAGCTGTGTGGATGGGCAGGGGGTAGTTAGGGGATGGATGTGTATGACAAGCCAAATATATCTGCAAGCCATTAGTGGTTGTGGAGGTAGGTGTAACACATAAAGTTTTTCATATTGAAAGAACATACACATCCATCCCATAACTATCCCCCTGGCCATCCACACATCCCCACACAAGCTCTTTACCGGTCAGTGATCTGTGACTGTCACTGATCTGTGAGACGCGCTGGTGTCATGGCTACCTTTTGTCAAGCGCACTGCTGTTGGTCTGCACTTCTGATGGCGTGCAGATGAGGGCGCGCACGTCTGGTGCGCCCAAAGGACGGTCTGCCGCTCCAACCGGCAGCTGCTTGTCTGTCCTTGTCTAAACATGACAATGCCATATGGGCTTAAATTACTGGAATTACTGTCTGAGTAGTAATGGATATTTTCTCCTCAGGTATTCTTACCTGAGGTTAGAAGAAGCATGTATTATCTGGAAAGCAACTCCAGTGAAGAATGTAGACTTTACTCCCATAACTTACCTGTAACCTATATAAGATAATAATTATGACTCTTTTATATGTAGAATACTTTAAACGTATCTTTCTCTGATAATATTTTTGGAAGTGAGAGCAGGGATATCATAGCCAAGATTATCTATATTACATTAACATATAATTATGCATTAAAATACTATATTAAGTAGAATATGATAGGACTAATCACCTATGAAAATATTAAGTAGTGCCAATGTGAAGTACTATAACTATTATGAGAAGTATCTAATTTTAGATTAACAGATGTATCTGGTATTAATGTCCTGCTCCTGGTAATATCTAAGAATAAACCCAAGTTGTTCTTATTGATACAAGTGTTTTGAGTACAGGGGTGCCAGTCTAAATAGGTTTGTAAATGCCTTTAAAACTTTAATCAGTATTCCTACTATCCCCTCCCTGGATTAAAGTCTCTCCTTGATACCCTGCTTGCTTTCCGGTACATTAGGGGTTAACAGGGCTAAGTATAGCACCGATAGAGTGGTGCACAATGCCTTCCTAAGCCTCCATCTGTTTGACTCCTTTTAGCCTCCGTAGAAGCTATGATGCGAAACGTGCGCTTCAGGCTGTGACGTAAGACGCCTGCGATAGAGGCACTAGCTGGCAGCACTGGCTGCATTCGCTCTTGATACTTGATACCTTATGCTAGTATCTTAGTCACACTGAAGATCACGCTTTACCCTATTATCCAATAAAGTGGGCATACACTAGCTAGATGAGTATAGAGAATCTCTCCATGCTTTAGAGGGGAATCGGTAGACCCTTATTAACCATTGAATAGCGGCTAGATTTAAGCCTTATTCGTGTATGCACATAGGAGGGAATTTTGGGGGTCTGGGTCTAATGTGAAAAGCATTTAGGGGTCCCTGTGACATGTACCCTTGCTTTATTTAATTGGTGAAGGGGGTGAGAAGATATTATAGAGGACGCAGGGTTTACTGTCAGCCCCCCTCTCTCCTGTTTTTCGTCATTTTGAAAGTGCCAAGTTAAGTATAATGTCATTGACAGCAATATAAGTGTTGGTGTAACTATTTCCCTTAGAGGACCTGCCAGTCATTGCGCACACTGTGTCCCAGATCACTGGTGGCCTAGACCACTAGAGGCAATACCTGTATCATTCCATATGTGCTGATGTTTGGACCATCTGATGTTTCAGAATAGAGTTATCCCTATTGGTGTTATATGGTTGTAGTTGATAAACCTACAACATTATCTCTGTAACTGGTGTACAAGTAAGGGAGTTGCCTTGAGCAGGAAGTCTTGTATATAGTGTTTTTACCATTTGTTTGTGTGTGATTTAATTTTATGGATTTAACAATCCACAAAAAAAGATCCACATTGCAGATTGGGGCAATTTTATTATTAATAAATAAAAGTTAAGCTTTAACCTTTGAGTGACATTATACTGTCTATTGGAGGAAGAAATCTGAACAAGTGTCATGCATATTTTTTCAATCCAACTCTCTGTGTTATTTTTATATTGACTTACAGATATTTTAGTCCAAGTACCCTCCAGATAAATATTAGACAGTCTTGTAAAACACTTGTTACCCAATTGTGCTTTTCTATCTCTTTGTATATATTTAGTGTAACTACAATTCACTGGTGTTTTTATAGGACGGTCCTGCTTGTCCACAGCTGTTAATTATAACCAGTTGTACTATATATTTTTTTCTATGCTTGTCTGTCCTTAACACAGATCCATTCAATTGCTATCACTGGTGAGTTATCTTGTCCCTTTGCAGACCCTTTCCAGTGTCAATGAGGAGTTAACTCATTTATAACATTTACTCCTGAGGGAGGTGTTGTGGTAGGAGTAGGGGAGGGCTAGCGAAGGTACTGGACCAGGTACAAGGGAAAGGTAAGGATGGTTGAAGCTTGGTGATAAAAACTAAATAAAATACTTAATATAAATATGGAATTCCCATGTGTACTGGATCTACAGTGCCTTTCACCAGCACACCATAGAAACACACAAGACTCTATTTGGAAATATTGTAGCAACAAATTAAAGAAAAAGAACTGAAAAATATACTTTATTTTTTAACGTTTTCTCTATAATTAATAATGTGCAGTAGTGTAAATAAAATAGATATACAGTACAGTATATCAGAAGCAGGCTTTACTCTGGGGATAAGCTGTTATAAGTTACCCCTCCTAAATAATATGAAAAACCCCACTCAGGATAATATAATAAACTAAAACCGCACATGTCTAGTTGAAAGGACAGATGACAGTTTAAAGTTGCTTGGTAAAGTGGATCTCTATATATCCCCTAGGGAATTTGACCAGTTAATTCATAGTTTCTAGAGCTTTACCTATGTATGGTCTTACTGGTCAAAATAGAGAATTGCCACAAGTCAAGTTGACTGATTGTTTTGATGAACAGCACAATGCTGTAATCAAAACTAAACTAACCCTGCTGATATAATTTGCTAATTTTCTAATACAGATGTATTAAGTCCCATTTAACCAAGTATACTTAAAAATAAATAAATGAAGGGAACTGGTTAACTAATAGTAGTGAAAGATTAGCACAGCACCGGGCATATGGGTATCATAAAACGGAGTGGGAAAGCTTACCCCCGCAGCCTGCTTACTCCCGACGCGCGTTTCCCCGTAGTCTTAACTCGGATTCATCAGGGGACTGATACTTAATGTAGAACGCAGGTTTTTAAAGGCTCCTGCGACTTGCGGAATGCGGTGACATCGCTGCGTCCACGTCGATGCCGCAACGTCATCGTGCACCGCGTATTCACGTTTCTCGCGAGACTAACAGTCTGAAACCGCGAACTCACGTTAATTGCGAGATTTCTGATTGATGATGATTGTACGGCTAAACACTGTAATTACGCAATACGTTTTTTGTCCACTTTTGCTACTAAGTTGTGTTTAAGGATGTTTAATGTATCTATACTACAATGAACTAATAAATAAAAAGATAGAAACATCAACTGTGAATAATACCTATTGATTTAAGGCTAAAGTTTTTAAGAGAAGGTTTATTTATAATTTTTAACAAATGGCTAGCAGTGTATTGATAGCTGTTCTTCTCTAAAAGATGCCAAAGTGGGAAATTAAGAGTCATACACTAAGACACACACGGACCCCAATCAGTAACCTCTATAAGTGAACAATACTCAAATGTGTAAGCTGAAAATAATAAAAATTGACCTAAAAGTAATGAAAAGGAGGGGAGGGTGATTAAGGCTAACATAGGAGGAAAAAGGGGACAGATAAAGGACAAAGTCTGCAAATAAAACCTTACCCTACTCCCGAAGAAAGTATATTTCCCTTAATTTATTTTTAAGTATACTTGGTTAAATGGGACTTAATACATCTGTATTAGAAAATTAGCAAATTATATCAGCAGGGTTAGTTTAGTTTTGATTACAGCAATGTGCTGTTCATCAAAACAATCAGTCAACTTGACTTGTGGCAATTCTCTATTTTGACCAGTAAGACCATGCATAGGTAATGCTCTAGAAACTATGGGCCTCATTCTATTAGCGGCCGCAGCCGTTGCGGGGCCGCAAGGACCGGCCGCAAGCTATTCGGCTATTCTATTCCCTTACGGCCGGAGGCTCCGGCAGGCTTGCGGCCGGTGCCTTGCTATCTCTTGCGGCCGCTCGCGCCGGAGGAAAGCCTTTGATCTAAAACGGCCGCAAGAGATTTGCAATTCAATTGCTCCGGGAAACCTCTCTGCAAGGCTAAAAACGAGCCGCAGCTTACTTGCAGGAAAGAGGTCTCGCTAGCACCAATTAAGCACATAAAATAGCTCAAATAAAGCCATCCTGCACTTTGAGAAGACTATAAAGGGATTTTAGGTGTTAGAACAAATAGCACATAATTATCCTGTACTCAAATCCGTAAAATATTTTATTTTTAATATCCGTAAAATATTCATGTAAAAAGTCCAGAGTGCTTGGAGCACCTCAGACACGCCCACGCCGCAGCCGGAAAATAAACAGTTAATTTGAACTCGGGTTTGGGCAGATGTGCAAGCTTGAGAGTGGGTTTCTTTTAATCCTCATGTCCCCCAATATGATCCCTAGCATTTACAGAGCTGTACAGTGCAGGCTTGAATTTATTTTTGAGTTTTTATATTTCTGAGATTACGCCGGTTCCAAGATATGCGGCCGGCCGTAAAAGGAGATCCTTGCGGGGCCGTTTAATAGAATCGCGAGTTAACTGAACCCCCGCAAGGAATCGCAGCCTTACGGCCGATTTACGGCCGATAATAGAATGAGGCCCTATGAATTAACTGGTCAAATTCCCTAGGGAATATATAGAGATCCACTTTACCAAGCAACACAAGCAACTTTAAACTGTCATCTGTCCTTTCAACTAGACAGGTGCGGTTTTGGTTTATTATTATATTATCCTGAGTGGGGTTTTTCATATTATTTAGGAGGGGCAACTTATAACAGCTTATCCCCAGAGTAAAGCCTGCTTCTGATATACTGTACTGTATATCTATTTTATTTACACTACTGCACATTATTTTTTAACGTTTTCTCTATAATTAATAAAGTATATTTTTCAGTTCTTTTTCTTTAATTTGTTGCTACAATATTTCCAAATAGAGTCTTGTGTGTTTCTATGGTGTGCTGGTGAAAGGCACTGTAGATCCAGTACACATGGGAATTCCATATTTATATTTATTATTTACTCTATTTTATTTAGAGAGTTGTTGTTCATTTTTTGTTTGATAAATAAAATACTTGTATAAAAAATGTATGTATGTATATATGTATGTGTGTTTGTGTTTTTTCTTCTTCTTCAAACAGATTTGTCAAACACAAAGTTAGAAGCTCATGATTTGTTTATAAGGATTGTTTGAGAGAACCTTAACTATTAGAACACAACTTTGCTCTAATAATAATGTGTGTGTATTAACACACTTGCATACATACATTTATAGCGGAAACTATATTATTAATTTTATTTTAGTTAAATATGCATAAAATAATTTGCCACTTAAAGAGTTAACTGGCCAATTGAAGCAGCTTCTTGACTGTGTGACCAAGCCTACATCCACATTATCTATACAATAACCAAGGTTGCCTTCCCCAAATAATTTCAAAGTTGCCATAGTCTGGTGTACAGCAGTTTTAGTGATTTATTTCCGCTTACAATAGGTGGAGCATTTAACAATTTTACAAAATATGGAAATGGTTCTCTTAATGTCTTATATTGAAAATATACTCTTTTGAAGAAATACCCTTCTCAAAATATGCAACATGTTCTTAGAATGTAACAAAATATATATGAGGCTTTTATATGCAGTTATGCTACCATTTTAATTTATGCTGATCAACTTCCTCAGGTGACAAAAAAATTAGAAGCTTTCTCCTGCATTCACTTTGCACAGAGGGAAACTCACATCTAAAAATGCCAGTGCTTGCAATAGAACAAATGGAAATATAATGTATCTTACAATTAAACACCCTCCTGTGAAAGCAGTAGACAAAATTGTATCAGAAGAGAAAATTAAACCTTACGTGGTTGACATTTAAAGGATGTGTTTATTTGATTTTGCTTTCTACAACGTGTTTCCTATTATTAAGACAAGTAAGATTAGAAAAAATAAATGACCGGTTCTTACACATCCCTTCTTGGCGCTTTTAAAATACAGTGGTTTCTAAAACCAGTGCTGTCCTAATGCAGCCAAACACAAGGTAGACATCCGCAAGGAAAATGAAGGATGAAGATTATTATATAGTTTTTAAGCTGGAGTATACTGGTATTCTTTTATTACAAGTTAATGTAGCACACATAAATCAGACACTTTTGTATTGATTGCAGCAAAAAAGGAAACTTCAAATAACTTGCCATCTAAATTACATATAAAAACCTGTGTGGCGTGGTACACCAGTCATTTGTCCTGTAAAATTACTATGGGCCTCATTCTATTAGCGGCCGCAGCCGTTGCGGGGCAAGCTATTCGGCTATTCTATTCCCTTACGGCCGGGGATTCCGGCAGGCTTGCGGCCAGCGCCTTGCTATCTCTTGCGGCTGCTCGCGCCGGAGGAAAGCCTTTGATCTAAAACGGCCGCAAGAGTTTCGTCCGTAAGAAATTCCTATTTGCAATTCAATTCCTCCGGGAAACCTCTCTGCAAGGCTAAAAGCGAGCCGCAGCTTACTTGCAGGAAAGAGGTCCCGCTAGCACCAATTAAGCACATAAAATAGCCCAAATAAAGCCATCCTGCACTTTGCAGAGTCTATAAAGTGATATTCGGTGTTAGCAAAAATAGCACATAATTATCCTATACTCAAATCCGTAAAATATATATTTTTTTTTAATATCCGTAAAATATCCATGTAAAAAGTCCAGAGGGCTTGGAGCACCTCAGACCCGCCAACGCCGCAGCCGGAAAATAAACAGTTAATTTGAACTCGGGTTTGCGCTGATGTGCCAGCTTGAGAGTGGGTTACTTTTAATCCTCATGTCTCCCAATATGATCCCTAGCATTTACAGAGCTGTACAGTGCAGGCTTGAATTTATTTTTGACTTTGTAGATTTCTGAGCTTACGGCCGGTTCCAAGATATGCGGCCGGCCGTAAGATGAGATCCTTGCGGGGCCGTATAATAGAATCGCGAGTTAAGAGAGCAAGAAATCGCAGCCTTATGGACGGTTTACGGCCGGTAATAGAATGAGGCCCTATGTATTTATCTGTTGTAACCTAATATCTTAGGGGCAGATACCTACAGAAAGTTTCACATACTGCTTAATAAATGTTACGGCAGGTTTCACCTAACATTAACTTTATTTGATAGTAAAGGGATATGTAAATTTCCGGGATTATGAATGCATCTGATTACATCAAAAACTATTGTAATTTATGACCGTTAAAAATTAAGGGTAACACCCCCTCCATAATTTGTTTTGGCTAATCTGGTTGGATGTAAGATTTGAGACATAGCATGCTGCATGCTTATTGGGCGGGGATCACAAAGTTGTGTAGACACCCCCTGGGGGTGTCAACACAATCATTAGAGGGATATTTAGATATTAATAGTAATAAAATGTTTTATGAGATGTGCTGCATACACATAGGCTGCTTTTTGCCTAAAGAGTGCAGAAATGTATTAATCCAGCTAACTTAGATATCCCTTTAAGGAGCACTGTTCGATGATATTAACTAAATGTAAAGGTTATGGAAATTGTCTAAGTTGCCAGTTTCTCCTCCATGTTTGCGGAGAATGGAAGCTGCAAATGAAATAAAAAACAAACTGCGCTCTTTGAACTGATTTGAGTCGACCATTCAAGAGCCAGCTCAAGAGTCAATCTAACTGCAGCTCTAACCTGTGGCGATTACATTCATGTTCTGAGTCTCTCAGCAGCTCACATTATCTAACATACCAAGAGGACTTGTAGCAATAAAAGGCAAGTGCTGTAACTTTTACATATATTCATGTAAAATCAATTTTTGTTTAGGTAAAACTTCCCCTTTAAGGTTATAGATTAATTCCTACATTTGTATTCTTTTTAGATATTTTCTATCATGTTCAGTGCTGAACCCCCCTCCCCAACTAATGTGATTACATTTTAGAGTGTTATATGAGAAAATAAGAATATATGTAATTACTGTCTGATGAAAAATGTGTGACTATAGAGTCGGGTTAGTCAGAGGGACACTGTTCTACAAACCTTGATCATATGGCAATAAATATTGTCGTGACATTCACCAAAATTGTTTTCCACCTTCAGATATATAACAGAAAATGTGGCAACATGATTTACATTTGTAAAATTTATACGGAATTGGCGCGTTTTTCTTATTGCTAATATAGGCACAAACATAGGCAAGTCTTATGTAGCCTTGGTCACACAGTCGATGAGTTGTGGCCAGTCAATAATTTCTAGGGGTGGAGGCAAGCAGCTGTAGTGTCCAGCAGTCAGAGTGAAGCACTGCAAAATGATGTGCTGCAATGCTATAGAAGTTGTCTTAACAGAGATGCTCTGCAGGTGACCACAAGGGAAATAAGTATCTGATGTGTCATAGCTTATAGTTTTCTTATAGATATATCTTACAGTTTATACCTGTTTTTCTCTGTTCTGTGAATTAAATAAAAACTACTTATAAAGAGAAAGAGAGATGGCAACCAAACTTGAACCCCAGAACTGTTGCATGGCAGCATAATGTTCTACCACTAAACCATATGTCTACATACTCATAATGAGTGTAAAAAGCTAATTAGCAACAACTGTATCTCCCAACACGACACTGCAGATTCTAGTACCTCTTTTGGTGCAGTCTCATTAAATGAATTTGTGAAATGCTGAATATATAAACACTCCACAACCACTAACTAAAATACCTCAAATGTGAACAAATTTGCAATTTTGAAAATATGATTTTCAACCCTGTATCTAAAAGAACATTGAAACTATGCTCTGCACCTTTAAAGTGAACAAGAAATACTTAAATAATATTATTCTTGGTTTGTAATGAACTATAAACCTGATTATCTAAGAATTTTGCCCCTCTAAAGTTGTGTTTAATGTCTAGGAAGTTTATTACGGTAAGTTGAATTTAGCAGTACATACAGCACATGTATCTGGACTTTTAAAATGTGACAAAGTTTTAAAAAAAAATTCATACAAAGGCTGTTTTGCAAAATTTTAGTAATGGAGTTAATCAAAATAAAATTATAATTTATATATAAATAGACCAAAAATAATAAAATCTTGGTAATACTCAGCACTATATGCAACAGCGATTTCTGCTATTACTTTTGCTTGTACGTGTGCCACTATCTGTTCACGAACTTTATGAGCTGGCTTTAGTTATATGAAGGTGCAATATCATGCAGCTGCTGAATGGTATTTGACTTTATATGAAACTGTCTTACAGGTATAAAAGGGAGTCGTGAGAGATGGGGCAGAGCTTGAAACAGATCACTCTTGTAAAAGTGTTGCAAAGTATTCCCTGTCCAGACACACATAGTACTTAATGTATTTAGCATGGATATATGACACCATTTTGAAAAACAATATACACCCCCAATGTATAATTTGATCCAGCTGAAATAAATAAATGGAAATTTTTATTAGAAAAAAAATATATATAATATACATATATATATATATATATATATATATGTATATTGTCTATGCCTTTCATTTTATGTTTCAGATTTACATCATCCATGTTACCTTATATTTAAATAATTTAAGAATGAGGTGCATAATTTATATGAGCGGTATTGCAGATCCTAAAAAATGACATAAAGTGTTGAGGTTTTTTGTTTTTTTTTAAATCTAATTTGTTTGATCTATGCTTACTGTCTGACAGCTATAGGTCATAAGAAGAATGATACTGATAAGTCTCCAAGTGTCCTATCTAATTTGATGTTTCTTTTCCCTAGGGCACACAGCCTTTCTCCTACTGATCACTTGGCATCCTTTTACCTGGCTCTGCAGCTAGCAATATCCAGACAGGTGAGTACAATGTTTTGCTTCACGCTTCTGGTATCAAATAGTTGGCATAAGGGAACTTGTATCAAACAACTAGTGGATGTCAGAAAGTGGAACGAAAATAGGGATGAGCCTCAGAGGAGCTCCCTAAATGTATAAACAATAACACAACCTTTTTTTTTTCCTGTGCCCTTTTCACTTAAGTATTTTTTTTTCTATTGTCGCTGACCTTGTATATATCTCCACACAATTTATACATTTGCTCTGACTTTTTTTAAATGTAGGATTCCTATCCAGTATGGGTTTGTTCTTTATCTATATTTCTTTCCTATTAACCCTTATGGTTATTTTACATCTTATCAATATTGCTTGTGACTGGACAAAGAGAGATTTAGCCCTCAAAACGCTGTTGTTCAGTTGTGTCTGACTGTCCGTAACCCTATGGATATCAGCACGACAGGCACATCTATCATTATGTCTCTGGTTGTGCCAGTCTATACTGTTGTCTTGACAAAGATACTTGAGTGGGTTGCCAGTACTATTTGCAGTGGACCGCAATTTGTCTAACCTCCCTGCTATGACCTGCCCGTCTTGGGTGACCCTACATGGTATAACTCACAGCCTCATTGAAGTACACAAACCCCTTCATCACAAGGTAGCAATCCATAAGGGGTTCTGGATCGCTACCTTACTCTAAATAAATTGTTTAAGTAATAAAAAAATCTCTTTATACTGCAATACTGCTGATAATTCATCTTAAAATCTTCAGAATCATTTGAATCTTACAGTGGCCCTTTTAATCTGCCAAACACACATTTATGACTGGGACGATTTAATTTAATTCCTGTTGTTTGTATCTTTTAAACACTGATCTAATATCCACAGGGACACAGTATGGGGTGAGTTAGAATTAAATTCTATGGGGAAAAAAGATGCACATTCTATTCTATGCCATCCTGTAGAATTTGTGCAATGAAATGATTTCCATAATTGTATGTAACAGGGTCATCTCTGCTGGAAGAATTCAGCATGACCAATTGGAGCATGCTTTACTGCTTCCTAGAGGTACAGCAGGCTTCAGGTTATTCTGCTAGCACAGATCTGCTCACAAGGGCTGCTTTGCATATGTCATTTATCCGTTCTCCCCTCCAGCAACTGAGCAGTTTTTACAAGGCTGTTTTGCATACTCTGAGCAGTCGACATGAGATGCATATTGTCTTTCTCTTTTATCTCTATGTCTGACATCTGCAAAAGCTTTTTACAATTTATTTCAGACACATCTGCCTTTGTTTGATTACATATTTACACACAATGTAAAGGGGGATCCCAGCCTGATCTGCAATATGGCCTTTTTTTTTTTTTTTTTTTTTATAAAAAAAGACTGGTCTTGAACACTTTATTTTGGAAGGCAAAAACATCTTTTATATTTTTAATCTTTAAATGCAATTACGTTTTACTGCAGAATACCATTTTCTTTTCTCAGCTGATTCTGCCTGTCCTTGGCTTTTCATTACTGTTATAGAAAGCACTGACCATTTTAAATGGTCCTTTAATGATGTTTATAATTCCTTTTGAATTTGAGCATTTTCTTTCAACTACAAGCCCTGGGAGAAGCTGCAGTATTTTGCTGAGCAGTACAATTTCTATGTCTGCTCTAATGGGGGTAACTGGGTTGGAAAAAGAGCATGGATGCAGATAGTAGATTAGTCCCTTAATATATTGGGTTAGATCTCCCTATTTCAGTGAACATTTTTAACACTTGCTGTGAATACATATGGTACGAACTTATGAAGAAATTACAGCCACATCCTCAAGAGTTTGAAAGGATCACTGTAGTGCATTTTCAAATAAAGTTCATATTTAACTTTTGAATGCATCTGCTGCTTCTCCCTACCTACCTGTCGTTATCAGTGGACATGGCCAGCACTGCCTGGAAGGTGGACTAAAATAAAAGTCTGATCAGTCTGGTTCAGACAGCATGCTTAGTAAAGTGGGGCAGCTGCAAGCAGGTTACAATAGAGCTGTTACATATGGGTAAGCAGAGGTGATGTTGCTAATGATGTTCTGAGGCCAGGCAAATAACATTGTAGCCCAGCTTTCAAGCTCCATGACTGTCCATACAGAGCAGGTCACTCCCCCTGATACAGGACATGTTAGAGTAGAAAAGCAGCTCAGCTTATAAGCTAAACTTACTAATTAAAAAGTATGAAGAATATTGTCATTTTATTAATTTTGGAAATCCATACTGTTTTTAATAGTCTGTGTCCACCAAACGTATGAACTTCAAGTTTAAATGCATTACAGCGGCCCTTTAAATATTTTACTAAATTTCTCACTTTGATATTCCATTTTCAGCCCCTTTGCCTGTTCCAGTCTCCTCCCTCATAGAGTGTCACGATCTTCTGCACTATACTCGAGGGTGCTGGCTGTACTTGTTTGGTTTGTAAATAGATAATTAGCTTTTGAATTGAGCATTTATGTACTGTTTGCACTGTGCTGAAATAAAACAGTGCTGCCAGCATCCACAAGAAAAAAAAAAGTGCAACAGATTACAATACAGTTTGAGGAAGGAAAATGAAACTGGCAGAGACACTAAAAATGAACACCCCTAGACATAAGCAAATTAACAATATAATGTGAGTAAAATATTTTTAAACTTTTCAGGAGGCAAATGTGGCTTTACTTTATTTACTGTCATTACTTAAATTTACTGTAATACAGATTCTGTCACTGTGGCCATTTAAAAGGAAGCGGTAGCTGACAGTATAAATCCAATTACTTATTAATATCATGTTGATTAAAAATTGGGAACTTGTGAAAGTTAGATTAAGCCATGCAGAGTAAAAATATGTGAATTCTCTTCCACTTAATGCCAGAATAAATTTCTAGTACGGGTCCCTTTTATAAGGAAAGGGTTAAATACTTTGACCAGTTGTTTATTATTTAGCAGCACAGATTTGGAGATCAGGTCTGCTTGGTTGTACGCCAAGGTGGGTACTGGTGAACCAGCCTGCAAAGTGTTTGCAATAATTCACAGCACAACATGCCTGCTCCTATTGTCAGGCAATATAATGACCTTGGGGCACTGCAGAAGTAGAAGTCATTGCTCATTAGTGGATACAGCTGTAGCTTGTCCAGGTCTTTGATAGCAGATCTTTCTCTCCCTAATTACAGAGTAATGCTTGCCAGGTTTTGCATTGTGCACCTGTTGGGGATGTATGTATGTACACCTGTTTGTGAGCACACCCATGCCTATATATATATATATATATATATATATATATATATATATATATATATATATATATATATATATATATATACATACATACATACATACATACATACATACATACATACATACATACATACATACATACATACACACTAGCGACTTGCCCGTCAAAAATTTTGTTTCTTGCTGAAAGTAATGGCTTTCTTCTGGCCACTCTGCCAAAAAGCCCACGTACGGCTTATTGTCATCCTATGTACAGATACTCCAGTCTCTGCTGTGGAACTCTGCAGCTCCTCCAGCGTTACCTTAGGTCTCTGTGCTGCCTCTCTGATTAATGCCCTCCTTGCCCGGTCCGTGAGTTTTGGTGGGCGGCCGTCTCTTGGCAGGTTTGCTGTTGTGACATGTTCTTTCCATTTGGTTATGATAGATTTGATGGTGCTCCTGGGGATCATCAAATATTTGGATATTTTTTTATAACCTACCCCTGACTTGTACTTCTCAACAACATTGTCTCTTACTTGTTTGGATAGCTCCTTGGTCTTCATGGCAGTGTTTGGTTAGTGGTGCCTCTTGCTTAGGTGCCTCTTGCTTAGGTGTTGCAGCCTCTGGAGCCTTTAAAAAAAGGTGTATATATGTAATGACAGATCATGTGACACTTAGATTGCACACAGGTGGACATCATTTCACTAATTATGTGACTTCTGAAGGTAATTGGTTGCACCAGAGCTTTTTATGGGCTTCATAACAAAGGGGGTGAATACATAGGCACATGACAATT
>CM050168.1:190602329-190632329 GCA_027410445.1 Discoglossus pictus | reverse complement strand
CTTCACCTCATTGAGCAGTCTGCCCTGTGCTCCTGCAGTCATCTTTACAGGACGGCCACTCCTAGGGAGAGTAGCAGCAGTGCTGAACTTTCTCCATTTATAGACAATTTGTCTTACCGTGGACTGATGAACAGCAAGGCTTTTGGAGATACTTTTATAACCCTTTCCAGCTTTATGCAAATCAACAATTCTTAATCATAGGTCTTCTGAGAGCTCTTTTGTGTGAGGTATCATTTACATCAGGCAATGCTTCTTGTGAAAAACAAACCCAGAACTGGTGTGCGTTTTTTATAGGACAGGGCAGCTGTAACCAACACCTCCAATCTCATCTCATTGATTGGACTCCAGTTGGCTGACACCTCACTCCAATTAGCTTTTGGAGATGTCATTAGTCTAGGGGTTCACATACTTTTTCCACCTGCACTGTGAATGTTTACATGGTGTGTTCAATAACAACATGGTAACATTTAATTATTTGTGTGTTATTAGTTTAAGCAGACTGTGATTGTCTATTGTTGGGACTTAGATGAAGATCAGATCACATTTTATGACCAATTTGTGCAGAAATTCATATCATTCCAAAGGGTTCACATACTTTTGCTTGCAACTGTATGTGTGTATATATATATATATATATATATATATATATATATATATAATTTGAATAGTCAGAGTATTGCAGTGAATAATGATACCTTTTTTTATTGGAGGAACGTATTCATAATAAAGCAACAAGCTTTCGAGGTTGTAGATAAGAACACAGCAGAGTAAAATAAAGAGCAATACATTTCAACATGATCTATAGACTTACTAACTGCCCTATCAGGACATTATTCACAATGGTGGTCTATTTCTCACTTAATTCTGGCCAATGAAGTTTGTCTTTCTTGTTTTTCCATTTTTTTTTCCCCATCTCTTTCTGTTTATTGTTTTTAGATTAAACTTTTATTTTATAAGTCTGATTTTCACATTATCTTCTCCTTGATTCTTCCAATCTCTTTAATAGCTGCTCCATTCAGATACTAATTTATATAGAGAGATTTTATTACATATATACATATGTGTGTGTGTATATATTTATAAAAATTATACACACGCACATACATACAAAAGTGGATCCTGGAAGCGACATTTTCGCTTCTTCTATGTGTGTGTATAGATAACTATTTTATATCAAATATAATTTGTTTACAAATGTGTTTTTAACTAAGAAGTGAGTGGGATTTTCTTATGACTTTTATTTTTGTAAAGAGGTAACACTTGTGCAGCTGCTTGGTGTGTCACAAATTACTAATATATGTATTCATGGCTATGCTACAGAAGCAGGTCCATTTTTAGTACCTCCTATGCACTATTTTATTAAACTTTAGATTTGTTGATTTTATTTTTGTCTCCGGTAGATCCCAGAAGCTTTGGGTTACGTCCGGCAGGCGCTGCAGCTCCAGGGTGATGACTCCAACTCTTTGCACTTGCTGGCACTGCTGCTCTCTGCACAGAAACATTACCACGATGCCTTGAATATTATTGACATGGCTCTGAGTGAATACCCTGAAAACTTCATGTAAGTAACATTTCCCAATTATAGCATCTAGTTTCCCTTAGAGACTGTGACTATGCAGCGGCTTCAGCTAACTAACAAAGTTTCTCAACACTTTCATAGTTTCCATATTATTCCATTTTTCCAATACAGTTTTATCTCTTGTGGAAGCTAGAGTGATTGCAGTTTTAAAAAAACATTTAGACAATTTTTTATTGTTAATGTTTTAACTAATTTATTTGATCCTTCTTAAATTTATTGTGATATAATATTTTCATTTTACTTCTAAGAGACCCCCAGTGCCATAGATTCTCACCATCTGGAACATCATCATCTTCTTGATCTTGATAGCTGACATCTTGCACAGCTCTAATGCCATGACACGAAAATAAAAACTTGTATAGTACTTTACTCCAATTTGACTCAAACTTCAAACTTGGTGGGTGACTTTTCATGGAGAGTTAAATGGTCTACTACAATTAGGGAAAATATTGCATGTCTATGAAGCGTGTAATAACTAAGAACATTAGCAGCTATATAAGGCATGTACAACAAAAGTTTTTTTCAAAACATCTTCAATTTAGTAGACCCTGCTTATTTCATGGGAGTCATCAGTCTACCTGAAGTCTGAACAGAGAGCAACACTCCTCCTCAGTCTTATTGTCAACTGGCAATTTAAAATTGCAGTCTTTCATTAGAACTGAATAGAAATATTTCCTGAATCCAGTGTCCCCCCTTTCCTTTCAGGTCCTGTTAGGGGCAAAAGCAAATGTCTGCTCTCACTAAAGCAAAAAAAAATGATATATTGGTAATATTTAAGTTTGTATTTATTTATTTTAAACACTTTGCTAATTATCTTCTTTATAAAGAACATAATATAAATGTGATGTCACAGACTGTTATGTTTGTAGTAAATTGTTAAAATTAATTGTGTTAACCATTTGATGTTTGTAGAAGGTGCAGAATCTAGCAATTCTAGCACATTATGAAATCGTGCTTGTTCTGCATGTTCCTGCTTCGTTCTGTTTGCCCTGTTTAAGTTGTTTTTGATGTACTGTGAGTGATACTCAGTCATCAGTAACTGGCCACCTGGTGCTGCAGAGTTTTGTTTCTTAATGAAATATTTATTAGCTGTTTTTTGCCTAGAGTTTTTTTTTTTTATCATAAAGAGTTACCTTACAGTATTGATAGACCTAAGGCCTTATATTACCTGAGGCCAAAGGAGGTCCAAAGAAAAAGCCACTTGAATTAATGAATATTGTCATTATGCTTTTAAAGAGACTTTTAGACAATGTATGGTTTATATAAGTTTAATTAGGTTGCTTAACTCATTTTATCCTCCAATTCACTTGCTTCTAAAAGGCCCCAGAGCAACACACGAGAGCTGCTATTCTGCACTGCTGTGTCTCATGACCACACCCCCAGGGGAGGGGCTACACACTTCCATTGTCTCGTGATTCTTAGACACACTGCATATTATTGTTTGTTAGCAGCATCAAACACAGCAAGTGCACCCTCCCCTTTCACTTATAAGGAAGAAAGGGGTGCCTCCAGAAAGTTGTTGTTGTTTAGTCGTGTTGGTGTTTCTGTGACCATATGGACTTCAGTACGTCAGGCACATCTTGTATCTGGTTGTGCGCAACCATAAGGTTATCTTAGCAAAGATACTGCAGTGCATTGCCAGTTCCTTCTCCAGTGAACCTAGAGTTGTCTGCCCTCCCTGCTATGACCTGCCCATCTTGGGTGACCATACATGGTATATTGGAATCCTCGGGAATCTCCTCCTGCTCTTACTCTCACTCACCCCTTCCCCGATCACCTTATCTACATAAATCCTTAAAGGATCCCTGTGGTACCTAAAAGTTAACCCCCACCACGGTGGTCCCCATCAAACACCCGTGGCACCTAAAATTAAACCCAATGCCATGGGGGTCCTACAAGGACCTTTGTGGCATCTAACTATTAAACTTTGCCCTGGCATCTAACTACTACACTTTGCTGCATCTAAATATTAACCCTTGCTGCAGAGGTTTTTAAAGGACCTCTGCAGCACCCAATAAACTAACTCCATACCATGGGGATCCTTAAAGGACTCCCATGGAACCTCTGTTAACCCCTTGGATACCATGAGAATCTGTACAGACCTCTATGGTATCCTCATTAACCCCTAACTACCATGGGGTCGTTAAAGGTACCCCATAGTAGCTAAATGAACTCCCTACTAACCATGGGGTACTATTTAGATCCCATGGTAACCTAACATTAATGCATGAAGTGCCAGGGGAGTCCACAAGTAAAAACACAAATCTACAATATAATAAGTACAACCTCTCCCCCAGTGAAGTACAAAAAAAGTATTACACATAAAATGTAAAAAAAATACAAATAAAATAAAGTACAATTTTCTGCCCTGAACCAGATGAGCTATCCATGTTGCTTGAAGAGGTTCCGGTCCTCTTCATTCTTGATTGAAGAATCACACTTTTTCTGGGCCGCTGAAAGGGCTCTCCACAAAAAAATCCTGCTGATCTCTGTAGAGAGAAAAAAATAATAATAATAATATATATATATATATATATATATATATATATATATATATATATATTGTATCACTTTTTTACCCACCATATTATAAATGATTGTTGAGGTGAACTACCTACTCATTTTTTTTCACAACACAGGCTGAGATCCCGCTCCATGCTGATGATAGCCAGTAAGCTTGAAACAGCTGTACATGGATTGGATACTCAGCCTGTGTTTATTCCAACCTTGGCTTTGCATTAAAGCTGTGTAATACAGCATGCATAAGCTTAAAGGAAGCCATGTTTAATGATGGCACCGGAATGAAGAGCGAGGCATTTGTGGCCACATTTGTGTGTCCCAGCTCAACTTCCCAGAATGCAGTGTAATAACTGTTTTTCTCGGAACTCTGAGCTGGAAGCAGGTTTTTTAACTTGCTTTAGACATTCAAATGTGAACACAGATGTACTTTTTATTTACTATATATATATATATATATATATATATATATATCACATATTATAATTGTCTAACTGCGATTCGTCGTCACGCTTCAGACGAATCGCAGTTAGACAATTACAAACTGCTGCGCATTGCGCAGAGCGCGTCGCGAGCCGCGCATGCTCAGAGCGCGTCGCGAGCCGCGCATGCTCAGAGCGCGTCGCGAGCCGCGCATGCGCAGAGCGCGTCGCGAGCCGCGCATGCGCAGAGCGCGGCGCGAGCCGCGCATGCGCAGAGCGCGGCGCGAGCCGCGCATGCGCAGAGCGCGTCGCGAGCCGCGCATGCGCAGAGCGCGTCGCGAGCCGCGCATGCGCAGAGCGCGTCGCGAGCCGCGCATGCGCAGAGCGCGTCGCGAGCCGCGCATGCGCAGAGCGCGGCGCGAGCCGCGCATGCGCAGAGCGCGGCCCGAGCCGCGCATGCGCAGAGCGCGGCGCAAGCCGCGCATGCGCAGAGCGCGGCGCGAGCCGCGCATGCGCAGAGCGCGGCGCGAGCCGCGCAGAGCGCGGCGCGAGCCGCGCAGAGCGCGGCGCGAGCCGCGCAGAGCGCGGCGCGAGCCGCGCATGCGCAGAGCGCGGCGCGCATGCGCAGAGCGCGGCGCGAGCCGCGCATGCGCAGAGCGCGGCGCGAGCCGCGCATGCGCAGAGCGCGGCGCGAGCCGCGCATGCGCAGAGCGCGGCGCGAGCCGCGCATGCGCAGAGCGCGGCGCGAGCCGCGCATGCGCAGAGCGCGGCGCGAGCCGCGCATGCGCAGAGCGCGGCCCGAGAGCAGAGGGAAGAGTGGGGGAGAGGGGGGGTAGAGGCACAGAGGAGAAGTGGGGAAGAGGAGAGGGAGAGTGGGGAAGAGGGAGAGTGGGGAAGAGGGGGGGAGAGGCACGGCACAGAGGGAGAGTGGGGAAGAGGCACAGAGGGAGAGTGGGAAAGAGACACAGGGGAGGTAGAGGAGGGGGAAAAGACACACGGGAGGGAGAACAGGGGGAAGATACACATGGGAGGGAAATGGGGGGGGGGAGAGGGGAACAGACACAGGGGGAAGGGGGAAAGAGACACAGGCCAGGGGGGGAACAGGCACAGAGGGAGAGGGGGGAAGAGACACAGGGGGGAGAGATACAGAGGGTGAGGGAGGAAGAGACACAGAGGGGGGGGAAGAGGTACAGAGAGAGGGGGAAAGAGGCACAGAGGGGGGGGGGACAGAGGAAGGGGTGAAGAGACACAGTGGCGAGACACACAGAGAGAGGCGGGGGAAGAGGCACAGAGGGAGAGGGTGGAAGACACAGAGTGGGGAGAGACACAGAGGGTGAGGGGGAAGAGACAGGGAGGAAGAGGCACAGAAAGAGGAGGGGGAAGAGACACAGGGGAGAGAGTGCAGGGGGGAAGATACACAAGGGAGGGAAATGGAGACACGAGGAAGGCCGTAACAGACACAGGGGGAGGGGGAAAGAGACACAGGCCAGGGGGGAACAGACACAGGGGAGGGTTGGGGGAGACACAGGGGGGGAAGAGATGCATGGGAGGGAGAAGGGGAAAGAGACACAGGGGAGGGGTTTAGAGACACGGGAGGGAGAGGGAGGTAAAAACACAGGGGGGCAGGAGATACAAAGGAGGTAGACGAGGTGGAAGGAGACACAAGGGAGGGAGAGGAGGGGGAAATAAGACACGAGGGAGGAAGTAGACAGAGGGAGAGACTCGCAATGAGCTCCAAAGGGGCTCATTGCAAGGCCTGTGATGAGCGCCAAAGGCGCTCATCACAAGGCCAGTAAAGTAGAGGGGGAGAGGCTTACATTGTGTGGCAAACAGCATTGCCAGGCTTCAGTTTTTATTGCCGTCATTTTTGACGGGCAAGTCGCTAGTATATATATATATATATATATATATATATATATATATGGAGCCCCTCCTAGAAGGAGCTTCCCTGGCGCAAATGGCCGTTGCCGCACTTTCTGCCACTATTAAATCGAGTTAATAATAGGTTTGCCATGGGAGTTCTTTAGGAGTTAATATTTATATGCCGTGGAGTTCCTCTATGGACCCCCCATGGCAAGGGTTAATAGGTAGATGCCACAGGGATCCTTGGAGGACCTGTGGGGCACTTACGGTTAATTGCAGGTGGGGGGGGCTTAACTTTTAGCTGCCACAGAGTTAATACGTTGGGTGCCATGGGGGTCTCAATGGATTCCCATGGTTATGTAGATTGTTAAGGGGTGGTCGGGGTTACTCTCAGACATTTGGAGTAGTACACTCACATTCATACTGAGAAGGGGGAATAGGATGTCTAGGGAAAGTTAATTGGCACCTTTTGCCTGTGTACCTTTGCAAAATAGGAAATTGAATGAGGCTGCGAATTAGCAGTGTTGCCCGACATGCGATGCAAATAACACACAAATATGCATTGCAGAACTATATACTCACCTCAATATCCTTTCATGCCACCAGTCTGGTAACATTTCTGAAAAGAATACTAGTTTAATACTGCTGAAAACAGCATTTATTTACAGAAACATTTGGAATTAAAAAGCTTGAAACACAGAATTGTTGTGTTGTAGCCGTGTCTACGTTTTATTTTTTATTTCTTAACCGTTATTGCTTCTTAGGGTCTTATATTGCTCACTCTCTCGCTCTCCATCACTCTCTGGACTGTACAGCTTAGGCAAATCACCCCCCTTAAAAAGCTTTCCAATAGAGAAATATATACATAATCTAGCTGTTGCACAAATATATTCATTAGCTGCTGGCTTTCTAGCTTTTGTGAATAGGTTTCTGGCTCTGTACCCCAATCCGTGGAAATGTTCTTAAGCCTGCATGAAAGCAGTGCACCTACACTGAAATGAATCCTGTATTAAGTGAACTAGTCACAAAGATGGTACATTTCGAGACTCTTTTTTTTGTGGAATTACCCAGAATCCTCAGTGTCAGTGGAAACTGGTATTTTTGTGGTAAAACAAGTCTCCTGTTTGGGACATGTAGTTGTACACAGAATGTTTGGTACATGTATACTATATATGTAGTGGAAGGTATTTCAGTCATCTTGTTACCCACCTTATCATACTTTGTGGTTAGAATTGAGACAAGAAACCATACAGATTCCATACACACCGCTCAGCACACAGAGCTCTGGATTTGGTAAATGCACATCTTTTCATCAAATTTCCATCCTGAGACTACAAATGGAGGCAATAACAATTTCACAGCCACCGGGCATTACACTGAAACAGTCGTTCATCCGCCTTTGAAGTCCAGATGGAACCTGTCTGAGCTACACAGTGTTTGTAATATTAAAACAATGCCATGTTCCCCATACAAGGAAGGGTTTTGGGCACATTGGCTGGTAAGAAGAAGCCACGCCACAAGAACTGTTCAAAAGCATCTAGGCACAGCAGTCCTCTCATTTCAAGACTTGGCATTGATGTTAGATCGCAGTCTGGAACAACACAATCCAGCTTAAATGTTCTAGGAGTTCACAAATAATAGGAAATATAAGATATTATTAAAGGGACACTGCAGTCCCATTTGCATGAACAAATGGAATGTAAATCAAAAAATTAAAATAACAGCAAACTATTGTTTATTAACAATTCATATATCCTTGGGCACCCACATATGGTGATTTCATGTGCGCAATATGTCCCCCTCTTTCTCTGACTGTGCAACAAAACTCATTTACCAGGAACTCACTACTGCCTTTCCAGCACACATATGGTTAATATAGTAGTTATAAAAATGCATCTGCCAGCATCAAATTTAATCTTTCCAGCACAACCCAACCCTCTGCGCTCCTAGGCACATTTCAAAAGATTCCTGTCTACTGCTGTCTTTTGAGTTTCTTAACCCTTAAGATTTTACTCCTGCGCATTTTGCGTCCTTAAGTTGTGCTACACAATACTCCGTCTTATCCCTCCCCTCACTACAATAAATCCCTACTTGTCATTAGACAGTCTCCAAGCCTATACACATTTCACATCTCCATTTAAACCACTGTAGTCCCCATACACTAGGGTTTCATATGTTTATTTATAGTTAACTAACAATGAAATCAGAATATTAAAAAAGTTAATCAATGTAGCCTTTAAAACTTTTTTTTTAATAGTTTAGACTTCAACAATTTTCCTTTTCTCAACCCCCCCCCCCCCCCCCGTGTCTCTCTAACCCCCCGTGTCTCTCTAACCCCCCGTGTCTCTCTAACCCCCCGTGTCTCTCTAACCCCCCGTGTCTCTCTAACTCCCCGTGTCTCTCTAACCCCCCGTGTCTCTCTAACCCCCCGTGTCTCTCTAACCCCCCGTGTCTCTTTAAACCCCCCGTGTCTCTCTAACCCCCCCGTGTCTCTCTAACCCCCCCGTGTCTCTCTAACCCCCCCCGTGTCTTTCTAACCCCCCCGTGTCTTTCTACGCCCCCCCGTGTCTCTTTCCCTCCCCCCTCCTCCTCATTCTAAACCCCCCTCCTGACTTTACCCCTCTAAATACCTCCCCCTCCCTCCCTTTCCTCCCACTTACCTTCATCTGCAGCTTCTCCTCCGGCCTCCACGCTCCTTCTGGCGTCTTGACCCGGCCAATGCTAATGACGTGGCGCGCATGTGACGTCACGTCATTAGCATATACCGGGTGCCGACGCAGAAAGGTGCGGAGGCTGGAGGAGAAGCTGCAGATGAAGGTAAGTAGGGGGAAAGGGAGAGGAGGAGGTATTTAGAGGTGTCTCTCTACCCCCCCCCGTGTCTCTCTCCCTCCCCCCTCCTCCTCATTCTAACCCCCCCCCCCCCCCTCCTGACTTTACCCCTCTAAATACCTCCCCCTCTCCCTTTCCTCCCACTTACCTTCATCTGCAGCTTCTCCTCCGGCCTCCACGCTCCTTCTGGCGTCTTGACCCGGCGAATGCTAATGACGTTGTGCGCATGTGACGTCACGTCATTAGCATATACTGGGTGCCGACGCAGGAAGGAGCGGAGGCCGGAGGAGAAGCTGCAGATGAAGGTAAGTGGGAGGAAAGGGAGAAGGGGAGGTATTTAGAGGGGTAGAGTGAGGAGGGGGGTTTAGAATGAGGAGGAGGGGGGAGGGAGAGAGACACGGGGGGGTAGAGAGACACCTCTAAATACCTCCCCCTCTCCCTTTCCCCCCACTTACCTTCATCTGCAGCTTCTCCTCCGGCCTCCGCACCTTTCTGCGTCGGCACCCGGTATATGCTAATGACGTGACGTCACATGCACGCCGCGTCATTAGCATTGGCCGGGTCAAGACGCCGGAAGGATCGTGGAGGCCGGAGAGAGAGTTTAGAATGTGGAGGGGGGAGTTTAGAATGTGGAGGGGGGAGTTTAGAATGTGGAGGGGGGAGTTTAGAATGTGGAGGGGGGTTGATGAGGGTGATAAGGGAGGGGGAAGAGACACAGGGAAGGGAGAGGGGGGAAGAGACACAGGGAAGGGAGAGGGGGGAAGAGACACAGGGAAGGGAGAGGGGGGAAGAGGCACGGGAGAGAGAGGGGGGACACAAGAAAAGGGCACACAAGAGGGGGACACAGGTGGCACAAGAGGGACACAGGGGGCAGCACATTTCCCACCCTCAGCTTATACTCGAATCACTCATTTTACCCAGTATTTTGTGGTAAAATAGGTGCCTCGGCTTATACTCGGTTCGGCTTTTACTCGAGTATATACGGTACTTAAAAATAATGATCAGATTATTTCACAGGGTGCACATTGATTAATTTTAATAATTGTGTTTTTGTTTTTTTAGATTGTTATTTTCAAAAGTAAAACTGGAATCTTTATGTCGAGGACCTGATGAAGCTCTCCTGACTTGCAAACACATGCTGCAGATCTGGAAGTCCTGTTACAACCTCACCAATCCCAGGTAGGTTTTGACACATACTGCACATTTACTGAACCACTGTTCAATTATTTTTCTATATTAATTTGATAATGAGAGAGTGTATATAAAGCAAAAAAAAAACACGATATTTACATGTTTAACTTGTATATGCAGGTTTTCATTAATGCTGGCTTCCATATTAGTTTCTGTAGTCTTGAGACCTGCAAGTTTTCCATTATTCTCTTTTGAAAGAACTTGTAATTTTAGCTGCCATATTTCTTGTCTATCAATACAAAACTTCCTCTACAATCAAAGCTCCCTTGTACTTCAGGAAGTATGTGAGAAGAAACCGAAAAGTTAGCTTCCACTATAGCAAAAATGCATTTAAAAAATTTTTTTATATACATTCTAAAACATTTTTCTTACTTTTTTAAGTGTAGTTCTTCTAAATAGTGTGTTTTAAAAAATAGATTTCAGTGGTGTTTTGATTAAAAACAGTAACTCCGTAAGGTTTCTTACTATTCAACACCACAGGAATTGTAGTGTTTAACTAATGCACTATTTCAGGTCCTTTATTATATCACTGTGTGTGATGAGTTACTTGGCTAGTAGGACACTTGCTGATGTAATTGTTTTTATTACTTGCAAGTAAGATGTATTGAGAATCTGGATTTGATTTGCAAATTAAGTAGTATATCTGATAATTGGTCTGACTACCGGCATGTCTCAGCTGATGTGAGACAAGCGCAAGATCTTATTTCATTACTAGGAAATTGCCCATCAAAAATGACGGGAGTAAAATAGTAATGCTGGCAATGTTGTTTGCCACACAATGCAAGGCTATGGGCCCTCTGAGCACTTTTTACTCCCTTCAGGTTAGTTTCGCGTCCTTCGTGCTAGTTTTATGTCTTTCGGCCTCCTTTTCGCTGTGTTGCGTTTTTTCAGCAGACATTTTTTCTCTCGCTTACTCATTTTTTGTTCATGAAAAAACGATAAATATGCCTCAAAATAACTTGCAACCTCACTCACAGGCTCCCTGCCTCTTCCACTGTGCTGTGTGTGAGTGTTTAAGTTAATTTGAGGCATATTTGTTTTTTTTTTTTTTCAGGTCTTTCCAGTTCTGTGGTTCGGGTGTTAAAGTTGGATTTTTGCGAGCCACACTGTGCATGTACAGGTTTCGGTCCTAAGTCGTACGTCTCGCAAGCCATGCAGCATACGTACTGCGTGCCTTCAACTGCTCACCTCGCTTCGCGAAGCTCGCAGTGCAATGAGCGCCTTTGCCGCTCATTGCAGCCAAAGTCCTGCGTGGTCGAAGGCTCGCCTTGCTATGCCAGGCTCGCAGTTGTGGCCCTATGGGCTGTAAAGTGTGACCAACATTGTAAGCATTTCCCACACTGACAACTATATATGTGATAATTGGAAGTGAAATGAGGGGGGAAGCAAATATGAGTCAAAGAAGTTCAATCTTTGAATATTGTTCCTGGAAGTACATATAGATACACCACACACATACCCTACCACTGTTTTTACTTTTACACATGTAGAAATAAAAAGATATACACAAAGATAGGCAAACATACACGTGCAGAGATCCAGTCATACAGGTGTGTGTATGTGTATATATATATATATATATATATATATATATATATATATATATATATATATATATATATATATATATATATATATATATATATATATATATATATATATATATATATATCGCTACTTTGTCATGCTTGTGTACTTAAATGAAACTATGAACTATGCCATGTAGGATCACCCAATATGGGCAGGTCATAGTAGAGATGTTAGGCAAATTATGGTCCACTGAGAAGGAAATTACATCCCACTCAATCATATGGATAAACACAACCTAACAATATGGCACTGGAAGGTCAGTATGGCACAGGCACCTCAGGTCAGAAAGTGCCTACTACATTACTGGTGAAGTAGCACCACATTTAATTAAGTGTTTGTGACAAAGTTGATATGACACCCAGCTGCGGATGTGTCTGCTGCTAAAAAGAAAAAAATCCGCATAGGAACCTGGAATGTTAGAACTATGAACCCCAACAAAGTGGACTTGGCCAAACATGAGATGACAAGGTTAAACATGTATATCCTGGGAAATCGTGAACTCAGACTGGAATGCGTTATTTCATATCATACAGCCAACAAATCTTCTACTGTGTTCAAGAATCCCACATAAATATTGGAGTAGCCCTCATAATCCATCAAAGGGTGGCCAAAGCAGTTCTTGCTTACAACCCAATAAATGAGAACATGATTTCAATTTGAATTCAAGGCAAGCCATTTAACATCACAGTGATCCAAGTCTATGCTCCAACTATGGAAGCTGAAAAGGCTGAAGTCCAATTCAATGAGGATGTTAAACACCTCTTAGAAATAACACCAAGAAAATATGTTATTCTCATCATAGGAGATTGGAATGCTAAAGCAAGGAAATAAGACACCTTGAGTAACTGGCAAGTTTTGCCTTAAAGTAGAATGAAGCAGGTCAGAGATTAGTAGAATACTGTCAAGATAATTCTCTAGTCATAGCAAACACCAGTCATCAAAAACAGGACCTGGAGCTGACTTTTTTATTGTTTCGATCATGAGATTTTTATTGCAAAGCTCAGAATTAAACTGAAGAAAAGAGGGAAAATCATCAGACCAAGCAGATACAAAATAACTAATATCCACAGTGAATATTCAGTGGAAGTAAATAATAGATTTAAGGGAATAGACATGGTATTTAGAATGCATGAAGAACTTTATGATAGAAGTTTCTGAAAAAAAAAAAAAAATACTAACCCCAAAAGAAAGAAAACTAAGGAGCCAAACTGGCTGACTAATGAGGCTTTAAAAGTAGCACAGGAGAGAAGGAAAGTGAAAGGTTGTGGAGGTAGGGAAAGATTTGTAGAACTGTATGCAGAATTTCAAGAAGAGACTTTCTACAATGAGTGATGTAAAGAGAAAGAAGAAGATAATAGATTGTGAAAGTCAAGAGATCTCAACCAGAAAATTGGGGATCTCAAGGGAACCTTTCATACAAAAGTAGACATAATAAAAGACACAAATGGTAGAGATGTAAGTGTAGCAGGTCAGTTGTAAAAGCAATGGCAGTAATACACATAAGCCCCACACAGGAAAGATCCTAACAGCATTGATAACCTCAGTAGTTTGTCCAATGAGCTGGAGCCAGATATCAAGACTGTAAAAGTTGATGGAATCCAGCTGCAATGTTCAAAATCTTAATAGCAGTGTTATTTGCATTAAGCCAACAAATCTGGAAAACTCAACAGCAGGCTGGAATAGATCAGACTACATGCCAACCCCAAAGAAAGACAGTGCCAAAGTGCTTTCTATTGAACAATTGGACTCATTTCACATGCCAATAAGGTAATGCTTAAGATCCTGCAAGCTAGACTCCAACAATATATGAACCGAGAATTACCAGATGTACAAGCCGGGTTTGATAAAGGCACAAGAGATCTAAATTGCCACTGTCCACTGGATAATAGGTAAAGGTTTTTTTTTGGAACTCTCTTGCTCTCTCTATGCTTCATAGACCATTCTAAAGCCTTTGACTGTGTGGATCACAACAAAATTTGTCAATTTCCTAAATGGATGGGGATACCAGACCATCTCACCTGCCTCCTGAGGTATGTGGACCAAGAAGCCACGGTCAGAAATGAACATGGAAGAACCAAATGAGTCAAGATCGGGAAAGGAGTGTGACAAGGTTGTATATTGTCACCTTATTTTTTGAACTTATATGCAAAATACAACATGCATAAGACCGAGCTATTGATGAGGGTGAAAGAAGAGTGCAAAAGCTGGCCTGCTGTTCAGTGTTAAAAAGAGGAAGATCATGGCAAACCACAATCTGAGTTTCTGGCAAATAGATAGGTAAGAAGTAGAGGTAGTGACAGATTTTATTTTAGTTTGCTCAAAGATCTACAGATGGTGACTACTGCCATGACATTAAGATGTTTGCTTCTGGGGAGGAAAGCTATGGCAAATCTGGACAAGCTATTCCAAATGAAAGATATATCGCAATCAACAGCAATCATATGGATGTGAAAGCTGGACCATAAAGAAATCTGAGCACCTTAGTATTGACACCTTTGTATTGTGGTGGTGGTAGTGAGAAGCTGCTTAAAGTCCCTTGGTCTGCAAATATATCCAGTGAATCTATACTAAAGGAAATTAAGCCAAACTGTTTCCTGGAAGGTTTGATCATGAGGCTAAAGCTCAAATGTTTTGACCAGAACATGAGATAGGATTCCCTAGAGAAAGCAATCAACTTGAGTTTGAGGGAGCTCAGAGGGGCAGTGGCTGATAGATGTCCCTGGAATGCTGTGTCACATAGGGTCACATATATATATATATATATATATATATATATATATATATATATATATATATATATATATATATATATATATGTGTGTGCTTCTTTGTATATTTGAATGTGTGTGTGTGTACATACATAAAATCCAAAATATTTTCCAGGGTGATATAATCGTTCTCTCTCCCTCTATACCCACACACACATATTATCCCACAGTATTATTTATTTGTGTCCTCCCCATTCATACGCAGAGTCTGTCATATACACATGCACAGGTATGTATTTACAGGTAGTCATACAAGGATAACCAGACAGACCAACGTTCCTGCCCACACACAATATATATGTATGTATAGCAACATTTTTTATTTGTCTCACTCTAAGGAATCATATTGCAAATAGTCTGGACAAATCCCTACATTACTCATAATGATGGATTCTCAATAATTCTAATCAGGGTGAAGAATGTTATATGTTGAAGAGGACTAACGGTTTCAGTAGGTTAATTAACAAAATTTTCAATGCAACCTATTTTTCTAGTTTTCTCAGCAAGAAAATGTGTGCTTCTTAATTATTCATGGGTCAAGTTATAAATAAAAAAATGGAAATCTTGCATAGAACTGTTCAGCTGTAGAACAGCTTGGAATGCATTAAAAGGCTTGAGATTAATTATTAGCAGGTTTTATTTTATGTAACAAAGTAGCATTTTATAGTGATGTTTACAGCTGTAAAACCACATTTCTGACTTGTGACAGGTGGAACATGGAGACCGATCTAACACCGCAGCCAGGTTAACACTAATTTTAACCCATTTTATTTGCTTAACTAGATGCTATCTTGTCTTAAACTTAATAACATTAATATACGTTAGGTAGCACTTGCCCATTAAGAGAGAGCGATGTATTGGTGTATAACACATATTTAGGGATCAGAGACAGGATATGGCATCATGTTTTGTGAGTTTAAAATCAAAAAATACAAACCCACCCTCACACTCTGTTTTTAACCTGTTCAAAGCTGGATGGTGTAGTAAATCATCAGGCATGCATTAACCACTTAAACTACTTTCTGTGGCAATAAATATATATGTCTTGTATTGTATGGCAGTGATTCTGGACGTGGTAGCAGCCTGCTAGACCGAGCCATTGCTGACAGACGGCAGCTGAACACCATTACCCTGCCAGACTTCAGCGACCCAGAAACAGGTGAGATGTGACTTCCTGGATATCACTACTGACCAACTCTATTTAAATACTGTCTGAGTGTTTGCTAAATGTAAATATATTGGATTACAAGCACAGGAAAATGAGAGCTGCCCTCTGTTGTCCCAATTCTGCCAGTAACAGAGTCACCAAGTCCATTTATATTTTATATTTATTTTAGATATTGCTGCAGGTGAAAAAGTTATCACTAGTTTTTGAGTCACAAGTATCCATAGACTTAAGTTGGTGACTTTTTGCCTAGTGACAAGCAGTGTCTGCCGACCCATGATTCAGGGACCCATTCTCTAAAATATGTTTTCTAGTTTTAAAAAAGAAAAAAAATATACCAGTGTTGGGGATCCTTTTTCCACTTGATGGGCCTTGTATGCAGGCCCCTGCAGTGCTATAAATATGTGATAGTGTTAAGCCCCACCCTTGTGGGTATGGACTTTATTCAGCCATAATACCCATAATGCTGTGTCCCAAGACCAGATAGGAAAATGGCAGCATTTAGGGGAACATACACAGATTTTTTTCCCCCAGGAGATGACACAGTATTGGTTCATTGGCTTATTAAAATTCTGTGAAGTATCCATTTTTATATGAAAATCACATTCACCAGAAAAAAATATATTAAACCTGTTTAGAACTTTTATATTAAAAAAAATAAATAAACAAAAATATTTACACAAAAGTTCCTTTATTAAATGATGTGCTGATATGTCCCAAATACCACTTGGAGTTAGTGGCAGATACTTTTTGCCTGAAATATGACGTTATATTAAAATGGCACTAAAAGTATAGTAATATGGAACAGGGAAACAACATAAATAATATTTGTTAAAATCAGAGAGTTTTCTTTTAAAATGTGCAAAAGGGAAAAATTCTCGCCTCCTATAATTTGATGGACATGCTTGATAAAAAGTTTTCTTTACTCAAAGAAATCAGAGAAGCTCCTGATATCAAACATTTCAAAAAGTAAATTATTAATAAACCTGAGTTTTTTTTTTTAAATATAGATTTATTGCAATTTAATGGTTATCACACAAAACATGGATACTTCCACACTACCCTTAAAGAGATTTTTTGGTTTTATAGGACATTGGTTTCTTAATTTCTATCTTTCCCAAAGTAAAACAAATATATATACACTTCTATATATTCTTCTAAGAAGCCTCCAGAGTTTCTGATCCATATCTTTTGGAACCTTGTCTCTCATCCCTGTTCTCTCTCATAAGAGCTTCCATCTTGCACAGCTGTGAGTTAAAACCACTTCACGGTATCGGTGGCTCATGCACCTGTCAGACTGAGACAGGCTGTGTGTCGGATCAGCATGAGACAATTGTGAGTGTGCAGCTGTGGCTGTAGATCACAGTTGTGTAACGTGGTAGTTCTCATGAGAGAGAACAGGAAGAAAGGGGAGTCCCCAGAATGTGAGATTATGTTACTATGAGTTTCTTGGATTTAATGTAAGTTTTATATTATAATTGCATTGATGAACTAGATTCCCTTTAACTCTTTGCTGCCAATTTGCTTATTTCCTGTTGATCGTTTTTATCCAATGTGTTGATTAGCAGCCATTCCCTGAGGGTTTCCTCCTGTAGTGATACATTGGCAGGTCTAAGCTTCTCCACAAGACGTGTTCCTTGAAAATAGGAGAGCCAGTATTCTCATTAAATAACCGGATTCGGCTTAAAGGGCCACTAGTTTAAGAACAGCTGCACATGTTTGTGGACTATGTAACAGAACAAACTAGGTTAGCAGCTGTGTAAGCAATGAGCATAAAAACATTTTAAGAGAAAATCTTAATTAGTACTAACACTTTCGTATACCTTGGAGCCTGGAAGGAGGAGGAAAGGAAGATGATTTGTTATATGCTTATCTTTTTGAATTTTAGACCTGCATCTCCACATACACAAACACACATGTACTCCAGTAGCTTGTAACAATAATTGCAAGTCCCATTCCTCAAGCAATGTAATCATCCCCCTAACACATTCAGCCTTCACCAAAGTATACTAAATTTAGTTAGGGACCAGCAGATGCATCAAAAGTTATTTGTATTCCGATTTAAAAATTAGTTTTATGACTAAAATAAACTAATAGCAGGTAAAAAAAAGTTTTTAAACATATGAATGTATGTATCATTTAATTTATTTTTTTTCAGCACAACCGCAATTGTGAAATTACATTTTAACAACTGATTTACATAGGTCTTTACTTCTTAAAACTATATTTGTGTTTAACTAAAAGGTTACTACATGTGCTCTGTACCATCAAAATAGAGACCATATGGGGAAAAGGTGATTTCCTTTTTAAAATGTCTGATAAGTTAATTGAGTTAGTAGTTAGTGTTTTTAGGGTGCTTTTAATGTTCCCCTGAATCAGCAGGGTGCATAAGGAGTTGCACCAGCAAGTGTCACTAATTAGATCCAGCTGTGCAAGCTGAGTGAGGAAATGCTCATTTTTCTATGTTTTGTATTGGTTATATATTATATTATAGTTATATTATTCTTTTTCACCAGATGCCAAGCATTAGAAGCATTGTATGCTGGGAAAAATCAACTGACTTTTTTATACTAATATTTTATATTTTGGTAACAAAGCAAAACTGGAAATATATATAAACTGTAAAAGGGTGGTAAAACAAAATAAAAAAAAACTGTGATTCAAGCTCTCCACAAACAGGTTTAAAATGGAAGATTTTAGCAATGTACCATGTCTCTGCATTGTTTGTACAAAAATGAATAAAGCACAAATATAATTAGTGTTACAATTGCAACCTTGCTATTTATGTGGTTTCCTATAGGAATGCTTTATTGGCTATGTTGTAATTGATATAGTCACTTTTAGTAGAGTCAATAAAACATTTCAAACAACTTTCCAACCTGATTTCCTCACCTCTTGATGGTGCACTGCAATTTTTGTGATTTCAAAATCCTTTTAAGTAGGACCTGCTTATATCTTAAATTCACAGACCTTACAGTGCTGACCATCCAGGGGCTATGCTGCTGGTAACCTTTATAAAATACTCAGTTTTGGGGGGAATCCTATATCTGAGTCTTTTGTTATAACAGCTGGCATTCACTTGATATTTATTTGTGCTATGTAATATCTAGTGATAAGGCTCTTTGTTTCTCTAGCTTGCTTTCCTGTGATGTACACATCCTTATTAGCATTTATACCTCATAGGAATACATCAGTAAGATACATAGCAGGAAATTACCAGTCATATAAACTATAGGTATCATACAAGCTCTGAACAGTATGGAATGTAATATGACAATGCCCTGACAAAAGGAGCTACATGCTTTATATAGGCATTGCTCATTAACTAAAGCAATATCATCACATATATAGTTGTGAGCAGGCGAGCCAGCCAGAGCCTTTGCTCACACTTGCGGGCTCGCGCAGCGAGCTACGTCCCTCACGTAGCGAGGGCCTCAGTTGCTGGCATGGAGCGCCAAAGGCGAGAGAAAAAATGGCCACCGAACAAAACGAAAACGAGGCTACAGCACTCTAAACACGCAAAACACCACAAGAAACTCGCAAAACACCACAAAGGACCTACGGATATTCCGTTAAGACGCATACCACACATTACCCGCCATTTTACGCCAATGCGGAAGTACACAACTACGCTAACGGTTTGGTCTCGCGCACGCACACTATTACCCCGCACACATTCATCACGCTTACACAGCAGCTCCACAGCACTAATGCTGCAGCAACATCAAAACAGATTGCAGCTCTTCAACACAATGCTTCAAAATAGGTAAAGTATATTCATTTATTAATGTATTATATTTCAGTAGTACACACAAAACAGCATTAGCTACCTTACAATTTCATTGCCGTCATTTTTTGACGGGCAATTCTCTAGTTTAATATAAAATTTACGATCAGCAGTTTCTCAGCCTCCAGTGTAGTTTCTTGTTTGCACCCTGTATGACGTTATTAAAGTGACATGGAGGTTCCCTGTTTATAATATTAGAATAAACTGCCTCTTTATTTGCATGTCTAAACATCAATTTATTGACAAATGCTTGAAAGTTATGTTTTTACTCCCCCTTTAGCTTGTGTATTCAGTGTGTTTATAGTACCAGATGTACTAGCCAATCACAGACTGTCAGCAGAATGTTACTGAAATGCTGCTGATACAGTCTTTTATTGGTTAATACATCTAGTACCATAGCAACATTGTATGCCTGAGCTACAGGGGTTGGAGCTTTGCACAGATTGTTTGGAAGATTTTAGTCAGTAAAAACAGGGCTTTTAAAGGGATATGTGAAGTTGCTGGATTTTACTAGGTATATAATATATATGTATTTATTTCCCATTCTGTGTACCTCAGTGAAGCTGTGAGCTACAGTGGATATAAAAAGTCAACACAGCCGACGTTGGAGCCTCCACCTTCCGCATTTGCGGAGCAAACTGCATCCCTCGCTTTGCAAAGCATGACGACGATTTGTAGTTTGAAAACTATTATATGTGATGGATCAAAACTCTTGAGTATTTGTTATCATACGTACAGTGGATATAAAAAGTCTACACACCCCTGTTAAAATGTCAGGTTTCTGTGCTGTAAAAAACTGAGACAAAGATAAATCATTTCAGAACTTTTTCCACCTTTTAATGTGACCTATAAACTGTACAACTCAATTGAAAAACAAACTGAAATCTTTTAGGTGGAGGGAAGAAAAAATATAAAAATAAAATAATATGGTTGCATCAGAGCCTTGGGCGCGCCTCTCGTAGCTCAAGGCCTCTTCTGTCGGCCGGAGGCGGGACTGAAGCTGTCAGATTTTGCGATGGTGAAAAGGGAAAGGACCTTTACTTGTATGTACCGTATATACTCGAGTATAAGCCGAGTTTTTCAGCTCTTTTTTAAGGCTAAAAAGGGCCCCCTCGGCTTATGCTCGAGTCACTCTCCCCCCGTGTATCTCTAACCCCCCCGTGTATCTCTAACCCCCCCGTGTATCTCTAACCCCCCCGTGTATCTCTAACCCCCCCGTGTATCTCTAACCCCCCCGTGTATCTCTAACCCCCCGTGTATCTCTAACCCCCCCGTGTATCTCTAACCCCCCCGTGTATCTCTAACCCCCCCGTGTATCTCTAACCCCCCCGTGTATCTCTAACCCCCCCGTGTATCTCTAACCCCCCCGTGTATCTCTACCCCCCCCGTGTATCTCTAACCCCCCCCCGTGTATCTCTAACCCCCCCGTGTATCTCTAACCCCCCCCGTGTATCTCTAACCCCCCCCGTGTATCTCTAACCCCCCCGTGTCTCTCTAACCCCCCCGTGTCTCTCTAACCCCCCCGTGTCTCTCTAACCCCCCCGTGTCTCTCTAACCCCCCCCCGTGTCTCTCTAACCCCCCCCCCCGTGTCTCTCTAACCCCCCCGTGTCTCTCTAACCCCCCCCGTGTCTCTCTAACCCCCCCGTGTCTCTCTAACCCCCCCCGTGTCTCTCTAACCCCCCCGTGTCTCTCTAACCCCCCCGTGTCTCTCTAACCCCCCCGTGTCTCTCTAACCCCCCCCGTGTCTCTCTAACCCCCCCCGTGTCTCTCTAACCCCCCCCGTGTCTCTCTAACCCCCCCCCCCCGTGTCTCTCTAACCCCCCCCCTGTGTCTCTCTACCCCCCCCCTGTGTCTCTCTACCCCCCCCTGTGTCTCTCTACCCCCCCCCGTGTCTCTAACCCCCCCGTGTCTCTCTACCCCCTCGTGTCTCTCTACCCCCTCGTGTCTCTCTACCCCCTCGTGTCTCTCTACCCCCTCGTGTCTCTCTACCCCCTCCTGTCTCTCTACCCCCTCCTGTCTCTCTACCCCCTCCTGTCTCTCTACCCCCCCCCTGTGTCTCTCTACCCCCCCCGTGTCTCTACCCCCCCGTGTCTCTCTACCCCCTCGTGTCTCTCTACCCCCTCGTGTCTCTCTACCCCCTCGTGTCTCTCTACCCCCTCCTGTCTCTCTACCCCCTCCTGTCTCTCTAACCCCCCCGTGTCTCTCTAACCCCCCCCCCGTGTCTCTCTAACCCCCCCCCCCGTGTCTCTCTAATCCCCCGTGTCTCTCTAATCCCCCGTGTCTCTCTAACCCCCCCGTGTCTCTCTAACCCCCCCGTGTCTCTCTAACCCCCCCGTGTCTCTCTAACCCCCCCGTGTCTCTCTAACCCCCCCGTGTCTCTCTAACCCCCCCGTGTCTCTCTAACCCCCCCGTGTCTCTCTAACCCCCCCCCGTGTCTCTCTAACCCCCCCCCGTGTCTCTCTAACCCCCCCCCCCGTGTCTCTCTAACCCCCCCCCGTGTCTCTCTAACCCCCCCCCGTGTCTCTCTAACCCCCCCCCCGTGTCTCTCTAACCCCCCCCCGTGTCTCTCTAACCCCCCCCCCCTTGTCTCTCTAACCCCCCCCCCGTGTCTCTCTAACCCCCCCGTGTCTCTCTAAACCCCCCGTGTCTCTCTAAACCCCCCGTGTCTCTCTAAACCCCCCGTGTCTCTCTAACCCCCCCCCCCCGTGTCTCTCTAACCCCCCCCGTGTCTCTCTAACCCCCCCCCCCCCGTGTCTCTCTAACCCCCCCCCCGTGTCTCTCTAACCCCCCCCGTGTCTCTCTACCCCCTCCTGTCTCTCTACCCCCTCCTGTCTCTCTACCCCTCCCCCGTGTCTCTCTACCCCCCCCCCCCTTGTATGAGGATGAGGAGGGAGGTTGAGGATGAGGGGGGAGGTTGAGGAGAGAAGATGGGGGGTTGAGGAGAGAGGATGAGGAAGGGGGTTGAGGATGAGGGAGGGGGTTGAGGATGAGGAGGGGGGTTGAGGATGAGGAGGGGGGTTGAGGATGAGGAGTGGGGTTGAGGATGAGGAGTGGGGTTGAGGATGGAGGATGAGGAGGGTGATAAGGGAGGGGGGACACAAGAGCTGCAGCACATTTCCCACCCTCGGCTTATACTCAAGTCACTTATTTTACCCAGTATTTTGAGGTAAAATGGGTGCCTCGGCTTATACTCGGGTCGGCTTATACTCGAGAATATACGGTACTTTATATTATTGAGAAGCAATTAAAAGCTCTGTTTTTACTGCCTAAAATCAAACAAAAATTGCTTGTATGGTGCTGCAGAGACACCCTGTATGTCTGGATGTGCAGTGTAATGCTCTAACACAGGGGTCACCAAACTCGGTCCTGGAGGGCCGCACCCAGGCCTGGATTTGAAGATTTCCTTTCTGTGCACAGATGAGTTAATCAGGATGACTGAAGAAGCAATAGTCTCACCTGTTTGCAGCAAGTATATCCACAAATCCAGGCCTGGTGCGGCCCTCCAGGACCAAGTTTGGTGACCCCTGCTCTAACATATAAGGGACCGCATCTCAGAAAACATGCTGCTGAGATGTGGTCCCTAATAGGCTAGGACACTGCCCATTCAGCCCTACAGAGACTGTCTGCATTATTAAAAATAAATTAAACATTCTATTTTTACTGGCTAAAATCAAACCAAGTACATAAAAGTAAATCAATATATAGGTATATTACATACCTAGTAAAATCTAGAAACCATGCATATCCCTTTATTCGCATATTTAAACATTTATTAAAAAGGGCTTAAACACTTAGGTCGTTTATATTAATATTGAAAACAGGGAGCCTTCCTTTAAATATATGACACTAGTAATCCTTTAACCATCAGCCCGGATTCTACCAGCCGCCAGACTGCACATCCTGGATACAATGTGAGTTATACAGTGTGAATCACCTGTGTACATTTCCTTATATTGCCACAGGGCATTTCTGAAAATATTTCAGGTGAAATGTGAATTGTTTGGCCACTTTCAGTGCTCAGTTCAGCCAGTTTTATTTGGCTAATTTCATGCAGGTAAGAAACCCTGAGGCATAATTACCTTCCCTAATGTTCAGCCTCATTAATCTTCTGTTCTGCTGCTCATAGGTAAAGCATAATTTGTAATGTGTCTTGTTGAGTATTATATTAAATGTTTAAAGTGTGTTCCATGATTAAGATCTGTCTGGCAGCAAGGCGATTAATTATTTAAACATGTATAATTTGGTTAACCCCTTCTATTACAGACATCTGCAGTATTACATTGTACAGTAGGTCTGTTGGATTTCAGATATCTACAGCATAATTCAACCTTATTTAGGTGAAAACCCAGGGGTATCCAGCTCCAGTGCTCAAGAACTGCTAGTACGCCAGACCTGAGATTCTAACACACAACCCACACCAAAGTATTATGGATGCCTCCAGGAGTCAGCAGAGGCATTATTTACTCATTACACTGCCCAATTATGCTCTTAGCCTGAATCCGTTATTAAGCATAATTTTTTCATTGCACAGTGCTTCTTTAAGGCGGTTACTCTATTGCCCTTATAATGTGACTAAGATGTTTTAATTAGACATTAATCATTAATACAATTCATATCCACATATTTAAATGAGCAATAATCAACATTAAACTTACTTTCAGAGCTTAGATGTAAGTGCTGCTGTAATCGAGCCACTATAATGCCAATAGGGGGATGCAGCTTTGTTGAGCAGACAACTGCTAAGTTTTCAGACAAAACGCAATGCTCTCCCTGGGTAGAAACTTATAGAGGCAACAAGCCTTTGCTGTGGAAGGCAGCCTGTGATTCCTTGTTCATTTTCCTATCATATTGGGTTGTTATTAAAAACTTTTAGACCAGAACATCCTTCTAATGACCTTTTCAGGGTTAAGACAAATACACAACTAAGGGCTGATAATCTTTTAAATTAATGTAATATTAAATATTGGAATTATACATCATGGAATAGGAAATGTATTAATGTACAATGCATTATTAAAATAGCTCGCTACGCTTGCTAGGGCTTTAAAGGGGACCTTTAAATCTTATCTGTGCTTAAATCTTAGCCGTGACTGAGCCGATGACTGGAACCACCTGTGATTACACAAGGATATACTTTGGCCTTGGCTTGTTTGTAGTACTTGAGGACTGGACTTGGTGATTTATGAGCTAAATTGTTACTGGTAAGCCAGTACCCCATTGTTGCATCAGGGGATGTCTGAGACCGCAGGATCATATTTTCAGCAATAAATATCCCTGGATTCTTTTCCATCCATTATTATTTAGCTTCTTCTCATTTCTTTCTCAACTTTTTTTTCTTTTTAGCATCTGATTCCTCTTCCCTTTCAAGACCAGAGTCTCCTCTCCAACTGTTTGTCTCATCTCATCTTCCTCATTCTCCTCCCAAACCTGATCCCATAATAAAGGCCTCTGCAAACCCTGAGCTCCCCTCTGGGCCGTCAGATCCTCCTCTCTGTAAACTGGTTTTCTGCTGTGTTTATGGGGTTGACAAGTTTTCTGAGAATCTCCAGACTTCATTCAATCATTTCCATTATACAATATATCAGAAGGATGTGCCCAGTTCTGTGAATAGGTGCTATGGATTTTAAAGGGATACACATCTCCAAAATGTTCTATTGTGCATATATTAATCATGACATGCACTGCAAAAGCCACTGTATTCCAGAATACTCTAGTATACATTTAAACATTTTTTTTAAATGATCTTTTTATTTGGATGAGAATTAATTGATCTGTAGTGTAGAAAAATTATACTAAATAATGTGTGGGATTGTATTTACACAAACATCTGTTAATGAACAAATAGGAAGTGAATCAGGTGATGTTTGAACTGCAACATATTGTCCTTTTGTTTCCATTGGTTTTAATGGTAATCTGATAATGAAACTCTGTTAACAGCCCTTGATTATACTTCCTCTTAACTCACCAGTAACGAAAAATATGCCTGCCTGTCATGTTAGTGTCATATTTCTTCAATTAATGGGATTTATGTTTTCTGGCGGATAAACTTTCCTAATGTATAAAAAAAATTGCTCTTTTAAATGCCTGACAGAAACTCACTATAGTCTAAAATGTATCATACATATAAAAGAGAATTATTTAAATATTACAAATATTTTTATTTTATGAACAATAATTAATAAGAAGTTTAACCCTGAAGCAATAATAGGTCACTTTGTCATTTTCTACACTAATTTCATACAAAACAAAACTGTACTTTTTAAAACTGTTAAATATATGGCACAAAATGTAGAACAACATTGTCCCTTTAAGTTTAGTCATTAAAGGGACACAGAAAACATACACATGGCATCTGCTTGCTCCTCTCGTGCCATCACTTTTTAAAAGTTACATTATGCAGGTCAGCCCTGGGAAGTATTATTATATTTTTTGTTTCTTTCTGAAGGAGCAGGCAGCTCATTATGAAGATTTTCAGTGTCTGCAGATTCTCAGAAATTGGGTTTTGTTTTTTGTATTCTGTTTGAGCTTTTATTTGCAGTGTTTGCATTGTGTTTTCTCTTTTGTTACAGTTTTATATTGTGATATAAATTTATCATTTGAAGGCCGCCCCCCAGAAGTTCCCCAATCTCATGGATTTTACTCCATGTTTTCTGTTTGTAAGTAGTTTCTGTCACAAAGGCACAACCTGGGCGGTACATTCAGTGTCACTGTTGAATTTGCCCTCCGTATTGCAGCCTTCTAGTGCCCTACAATACAAGTGGTATTAGTGTATAGCAACACAGAGCAGAGTATAAATACTCACCTTTAATGTATTATACATAAAAAAAAATGATTTATAAGCTTAATTTGACCATGGTGTATAGCTACTTCTCACAGGCTTGCCCACGGACATTTCTTTATGGTAACTTTCAAGTGAACTATCAACTATTTTTTATTAAGCCAGATTTATTGTCTTATTCTCTCCAATACTGTTTTTTCTTTTCTTTTTTTATGTCTTTTAACTTTCTTTTTTTTATGTCTTTTTAACTTTCTTTTTTGTACTCTTCATTTCTTCTTCTTTGTGTATCTCCTCCACATTTTCTCTCTCTCCATCTCTCTTCCTTTATTGTACTCTCTTGTCACCCTCCCTTTCTCTCAGTCTCCACCCCCTGTTGCCTTCTCTCTCCCATTTTTTCTCTCTCCCCTTTTCTATCTCTCCCTTGTTTTTATTCCACCTCTCACTTTCCCTTTCTTCCTATCTCACTTCCCCTCTCTTCCTCTCACTTTCCCTTTATTCCCTTCTCACTTTCCCTTTATTCCCCTCTCACATTCCCTTTCTTCCCCTCTCTTGCTTTCCCTTTCTTCCTCTCTCTATTGCTTTCCCCTTCTTTCTTTCCCTCTCGCTTTCCCTTTCTTTGCCTCTCTCGCTTTCCCTTTCTTTGCCTCTCTCTCTCGCTTTCCCCTTCTTTGCATCTCTCTCTCGTCCCCTTCTTTGCCTCTCTCTTTCCCCTTCTTTGCCTCTCTCTCTTTCCCCTTCTTTGCCTCTCTCTCTTTCCCCTTCTTTGCCTCTCTCTCGCTTTCCCCTTCTTTGCCTCTCTCTCGCTTTCCCCTTCTTTCTCTCTCTCTCGCATTCCCCTTATTTCCCCCTTTATCTCGCTTTCCCCTTCTTTCCCTCTCTCTCTCTCGCTTTCCCCTTCTTTCCCTCTCTCTCGCTTTCCCCTTTCTCTCTCTCTCTCTCTCTCTCGCTTTCCCCTTCTTTCCCTCTCTCTCTCTCTCTCTCCCTTTCCCCTTCTTTCCCTCTCTCTCTCTTGCTTTCTCCTTCTTTCTCTCTCTCTCGCTTTCCCCTTCTTTCTCTCTCTCTCTCGCTTTCCCCTTCTTTCTCTCTCTCTCTCGCTTTCCCCTTCTTTCCCTCTCTCTCTCTCTCGCTTCCCCCTTCTTTCCCTCTCTCTCTCTCTCTCTCTCTCGCTTTCACCTCTCTCTCTTGCTTTCCCCTTCTTTCCCTTCCCTCCCTCTCTCTCTCTCTCTCTCTCTCTCTCTCTCTCTCTCTCTCTCGCTTTCCCCTTTCCCTCCCTCTCTCTCTCTCTCGCTCTCTCGCTTTCCCCTTCTCTCCCTCTCTCTCTCTCTCTCGCTTTCCCCTTCTTTCCCCCTTTCTCTCGCTTTCCCCTTCTTTCCCTCTCTCTCTCTCGCTCGCTTTCCCCTTCTTTGCCTCTCTCTCTCTCTCTCGCTTTCCCCTTTCCCTCCCTCTCTCTCTCTCTCGCTCTCTCGCTTTCCCCTTCTCTCCCTCTCTCTCTCTCTCTCGCTTTCCCCTTCTTTCCCCCTTTCTCTCGCTTTCCCCTTCTTTCCCTCTCTCTCTCTCGCTCGCTTTCCCCTTCTTTGCCTCTCTCTCTCTCTCTCGGTTTCCCCTTCTTTCCCTCTCTCTCTCTCTCTCTCGTTTTCCCCTTCTTTCCCTCTCTCTCTCGCTTTCCCCTTCTTTCCCTCTCTCTCGCTTTCCCCTTCTTTCCCTCTCTCTCGCTTTCCCCTTTCTCTCTCTCTCTCTCCCTTTCCCCTTCTTTCCCTCTCTCTCTCTCTCTCTCCCTTTCCCCTTCTTTCCCTCTCTCTCTCTTGCTTTCTCCTTCTTTCTCTCTCTCTCGCTTTCCCCTTCTTTCTCTCTCTCTCGCTTTCCCCTTCTTTCTCTCTCTCTCGCTTTCCCCTTCTTTCCCTCTCTCTCTCTCTCGCTTCCCCCTTCTTTCCCTCTCTCTCTCTCTCTCTCTCTCGCTTTCACCTCTCTCTCTTGCTTTCCCCTTCTTTCCCTTCCCTCCCTCTCTCTCTCTCTCTCTCTCTCTCGCTTTCCCCTTTCCCTCCCTCTCTCTCTCGCTCTCTCGCTTTCCCCTTCTCTCCCTCTCTCTCGCTTTCCCCTTCTCTCCCTCTCTCTCTCTCTCTCTCTCTCTCTCGCTTTCCCCTTCTTTCCCCCTTTCTCTCGCTTTCCCCTTCTTTCCCTCTCTCTCTCTCGCTCGCTTTCCCCTTCTTTGCCTCTCTCTCTCTCTCTCTCTCTTGGTTTCCCCTTCTTTCCCTCTCTCTCTCTCTTGGTTTCCCCTTCTTTCCCTCTCTCTCTCTCTCTCTCGGTTTCCCCTTCTTTCCCTCTCTCTCGCTTTCCCCTTCTTTCCCCCTTTCTCTCGCTTTCCCCTTCTTTCTCTCTTGCTCGCTTTCCCCTTCTTTGCCTCTCTCTCTCGCTCTCGCTCTCGCTCTCGCTCTCTCTCTCTCGCTTTCCCCTTCTTTCCCTTTCTATATATTTTTCTTTCTCCACTGCACTAACTCTGGGTAAAAAGTTATTATGTAATAAATAACATAAACGTGTATGGGTACAGACAAGTCCTCATTAACAACTAGTTGAACAACATGATCAAATAAAGTTAACAAAGTTTATTAAAATACTACATAATACAATCTATACATTTTCAAGAATATGAATTTAATATAGGTGATTATTAGACCTTTACTCAGCCACAGGGTCTAAACTCCACCATCACTCCAAATTAATCTTTAAAGTGACAGTATTTGTTTCTGAAGGAAAGATATTTTAGGAACATTCTTTAACACCATAGAGGTTATTATACATTTTGACTAGGTCTGTAGAAATTTTATGGGACTTAATCTATTTCCCTGTCCTTAGAATTAACGTATATTTAAATACCTCCCTGATCACTGCTCACAGCTCTGCTTTTGGCTACCCTGGAAAACAATATTGGTTTTCTTTGTAATGTTGTTTTAGAAAACAATGTCTAATACAATGTAAAACTTTAACACTATCCTAAAAAAAAAAAAAACTTTTATTAAAGCGCGACAGAGTTCATTTAAATAAAAATGTAAACCTATTATTTTACTTTTTACAGCGGTCCTTTAAAGTGATACCCTTTTATAGCATTGCTATCGGCTAACAATCATGTTTATTTTTCTAAAACATTTTGCCCATTATCAAATGTCATGGTACGGGATTAACTCTCCCTCCATGCACAGGGTTCCTTTCCGGTCCTTTCCACACCTCACCAGCTGGAGCAGTCAGCACAATTTCTATAGTTTTCCATCAGATCAGACAGCCACAAACAGAGCTTGGAAATCGAAGCATCCAGGAAAAGAACATAGCTCCATCACTTATGTCTAAAACAGATGATCTTTTTATTGAACAGCATGTTTATAGGAAACTACAAAGGTAGCTAAACACATTAACAAAAAGTAATTAACAGCGATGCCATTAAACAATATTGCCTGGTAACCTAATTAAGATCAGTAGATCAGAAGGCCAAGATAACCCAATTACTCAGAGCTGTTGCAT